>OY735225.1:19149227-19251727 GCA_963457665.1 Thysanoteuthis rhombus | reverse complement strand
ATTATGAATCTACGAAAATTATATCAATCATAAGCAAGAGCTTATTTCATTTAAAAAAATGAATATATTTATTCTAATATATATATATATATATATATATATATATATATATATATATATATATATATATATATATATATATATATATTCATTTTTTAAATTCTATTATATATACCAAACAGAAATTGTTGTAATCATTTTCAGTCGGAATGGAAATAAGAGCAGCCAGGGATGTCTTTCAACTAATTTCAAATGCTTCTCATCGATTTCTACTTTCATTGAACTAAATGGGTGCAGTACTTATTCGAATCCCTTGATTTGCTTCTCAAGAATGAGCTCAGCTCATATTCACCTTCCAGTATATCCATATATTGACATATCATCACCTTCTTTAGACAAAGATTGGCCTTTGGTACGATTAACTTTGACCCACGACCTCTTTGTGTTCTACGTGGTTGTAAAGTATCCACTTTTCTTCGCCCGACAAAATTTGCTTGTTTCATAAATGGTTTCGTTCCAGTGAAGTATCTAGTCGTACACAGAAATACAGCCCAGTTGATTTTTTTTTCGTCTGATTCGTCTGGGCGCCACACATCAAAGAGACAAACATAATCAAGCCGGTGCACAACTTTCAACGGTTGATTAGGATATTCTGAGGATGTTGACTCCAGCATCGTTCAACGTTGATTATTCTGAAGTAACGTCTTGATTTCATCGCTATTGTCCTCTACTGTTTGACTCGATAGTGAAGCATTGTTCAGCGAGGAATCTCCTGGATGAAACTCCACTGACCACTTTTGACAAGTTCGATCAATTACAGTTCCTTCTTCATAGACTGCAAACATCTTTTTATCCGTGTCGTTTATTTTATCTTTCTTAAAATAGAAATAAATATAATACGGCAAAAATGTTGTTCATTTTCTTACCTCTTCAAATTAAGAATCAGTTAACAAAGATACACCAACTTTGACCTATTTTAATTCATGCTGATATGACAGCCGTTACGTAACAATTGGAAGTGATCTTTTTGAATGTAGTAAAGACTATCCATTGCTAATGTCATCTAACGACAAAAACAGAACGAACTTTTGGGACACCCAAATAAGGTGAATATTGGTCATTGCATTTAATGGAAAAACCAAACAGAAAAAAGATAAACTTTTAAAATTCATTCAGGAAAAAACCTGCAGAAGTATTCCCTTTGTTTTTTAATCCAACTTTTTAAATCTAATGAAGCCGGAAATCTCCGACAAAAAGTTCCATTTTATTGAAACTTCTTGCCATAAACTCAGTTGAATGGATGAAAATATTTCCTGCTTGAAAACCTGACATCAACGCAAGCTTTGATGACTATCACTACTATTAACCTCAGATTCGTATAAATGGTTCATCTGTACATTTTTTCTGGTTGTTAGACTTTGAATGTCAAGTCTTGCTTGATAGAGAATAATGCTAAATATGAAATATTTACTACTGCTATTGTTTTTTTAACAGCTTTGGTGTAAATACAACTATAATTCGTTATATAAATAGATTTTTTGATCCTTTAAAAGTAATAATGTCTAACCAAGAAGTTGGACTGATTTTCGAGTATGATTTCATATTGGGACATAGGGCTGCTCAAGCTTCAGATTTCGTCAACAATACAATGAGAATCGTGCGGCACTTGTTCAATAGGTTTACGTCTGCAAATATGAATAACAATGATAAACATCAAGGGAGGACGAAACATGTTCTTAATGATGAAGAATTACCAACAACAGTGACCAACAATCCATGAAGAACGGTTCGAGCAGTTTCTGTAAACTTTAGACCTTCAACGGCGATCATATCACATCATCCCAAGGTAAGAGAAAAGGTTTAAAAGTTGGAAATATGGGTCCCATGTGAAATAAATGAACTTACACCTCACAGTTGACTATGTCTGAGCTTGAAGAATTGAAATATGAAGTTTGGCAGTTTTTTCCATACTCCCCCGACCTTATGAATTATTGTCTTTTGAAACACTTGCAATTTCATATTCGTAATAAAATACCGAATGATAGGAAATTAATAATTTTTGCTTTGGCTGAATTTGTGATAATCAAACCGGAAGAGTTTAATAAGGATTACGTATTAACATTAGAAAGCCGCTGGAAAAGGTTCACTTCTTCAAATGGGTCTTATTTCGATTAAATATTTATCGTTACTGTTGCTTGTAATATCTTTCATATTACTAATCAAAAGATGGCACTTCATTCGTAACAACCTAATATAAATGTCTTATCCATCTATCCGTCTTTAATAATCTTTACCGTTTAGTAAAAAGAGAAAGAAAAAAACAAACAACTTTCGTTCGTTTCTCTAGCGAAAGTGTCACGTGACAACTAACCAAATGGCCGGGTTTCCTTGGAGGCCTATGACGTCATCAATGAATCATCTCAGTGGACTCCTGCCTGCTTGTCCCGAAGAGGGTGTGGCTGGAGGAGGGGTCAGAGACTGAACGGAAACGGAGAGGTGAACTGGGGAAACAGAAAACTGTTTCTTCAGGTTGAAGAGAGAAGAAATTTTTTTTTTCTTCAAGGAATCACTGACTCTCTATCTATGTCCCAGATTCTGCCCCTAATTCTCGGGCAGCCGCTTCTGTTCTTTTTGGGGTTTTTTTTTCTGTCTTCTATACATCTTCATCTCTCCCAATGTTTATTAAGCGACGTCTCTTTTTTTTTCAAGTTGTCTGCAACGTATACTTTGTAGAGGAAAGAACGGGGACGTATTTATTTGCATCAGCCTTGAGATGTCGTAGATTAGTAAACATGATCGAAATGGTCAAGACACCGAGTGTACAGCTATATATGTAGGTATGCACAAGTTTGTCTGTGCCTATATATACATGAACATCTAGGTAAATAAGTTGAGCGTGTGTATATGTTTGGGAATATACATGTTCTATACACATGTATATACGAGTGTGCAAATCTAACTCACAGAAATGGACACGTACGTTATATGAAAAGTGAATTTGATAAAAGATGAAGACTAGTTGTCAATAAGATCAATCTGATTTGCCTTATTACATGTATATATAAATACATACCAAGTGTTACCTAAAAGTTTGCGGAACGTGAACAGAATGGGCAGTCTGTTCATCTGTCAAGTTACCCGATGTTCTCCATGTCTCGTTGGACATTCAACACATGTCTCGTAAACACATCATGAAGTAAAGATATTTTTATGACTTTTTTCTTAGTTTGAAGAAGCCATTTGGGGCGTCAAGATTCCAACCTGTTTGTGGCTCCTAGCATATAGCTCAATGGTAAGAGCAAAGCTGCGTTGAAGCGCCTACACTATAGGTCACAGGTTCGATTCCTGCAGCAGCCCCATTTTCTTTAATTGTTTATTCTATTTACGTAGTCTAGGCCAAATGGCACATATAATAATCACGGGATAATTTTAAATAAGAGTTTCAATATAATATAACACAATTTGTAATCATTCTGTCAGATCATGTATCTATTTTTAATAACATGATTATTGCGTTAAAAGAAACATATAGCATAGATATAGACCGTGAATAAACAAGGTAAGAATTTTGAGTTGAAATATATACCCTATATGTACATCGAAACGTGTGATCGATAGGGTAGCCGCTGCAACGTAGCGTTGTTCTCACCATCCAAATTCCAATTTTTACTTATTCAATGTCTGTATCAGTTCTATCTATTTCTCTCAACGCGGGCAGTTATGTTATTACAAAATTGGGAGCGTATAGGAAAAATGATGAAGAATTACCAACAACAGTGACCAACGACCCATGAAGAACGGTTCGAGCAGCTTCTGTAAACTTCAAGACTTCAATGGTGATCATATAACGTCATCCCAGGGTAAGACAAAGGGTTTAAAACTTGGAAATATGGGTCTCATTTGAAATAAATGAACTTACACCTCTCAGCTGACTATGTCTGAGCTCGAAGAGTTGGAATATGAAGTCTTGCAGTATTTTCCATACTCATCCGACCTTATGAATTATTGTCTTTTCAAACACTTGCAATTTCGTATTCGTAATAAAATACCCAATGATAGGAAATTAATAATTTTTGCTTTTACTGAATTTGTGACAGTTAAACCGGAAGAATTTTATAAAGGTTACGTATTATCACTAGAAAGTCGCTGGAAAAGGTTCATTTCTTCAAAGGAGTCATATTTCGATTAAATATTTACCGCTCTGTTGTTTATATCATCCTTCATATTGCTAATTTAAAAAATGGCAGATTAGAATAAAAAACTGATAAAAATTAGTTTTAAGTTGAGGGGGGATACTTTAGCCGTTTCATTGAAATAATCGATTTAACGTTTGGTCGAAAGCAATAGGGATTTTTTTTAAATTCAAAATTTTGTCGAGAAACACAAAGGAAATCCACGGCACACAACATCATCTATGTTTGATCCGATATTTGCTTAGCTTATCTCAATACAGAGCAAGGCCATGAATGCAGGGTACCCAGAAAATATTAGACTAACTTCAGTAGTGCAACTCATCGAAATCAGCTTGCTAACTACTTCTTCACTACTTCTTCTGCATTTGATTCTTTCTCTATTGAGGAAAAATTGAATTGCTAAAACACTCCGAGCTGACACCAACACTAATCCCTCTTCTAAGCCCTTTCAAACCTAACATGATGATGATGATGATGATGATGATGATGATGATGATGATATTTGCCTCTCTATATGAGTATGGCAGCTCCTAGGAGAGCATACTGTCATGCGACCTCCATGTAGTAGCGTGAGAAAGGATTTGGTACACAGCCCAGTCTGGAACTTTTAACATCATACAATACAAATCTAAGAAAATGTTAGAGGGACCCCTCAAGAGGGAGTCAAGCACCCAACCCTCATCGTCAGGGCTCTCAAATCTGTAGAACTGTAGATGAGCTTTTGAAAGGTCTGCCTACTCCAAAAGCTCACGGACCTCAGGCTTTTGGAAGGTCTGCCCTCGAACCTCTGTAATACCTTTGTAGACCCCCAGTGATTCACGGCTTACAGTTTGGGAATCCCTGCACTCAATAGGAGGATGGCACAATACGTCAAGCCTCCCCCCCCCCCCATCGAGTGGCACCCCTGAAGAACAACTCTTTAGATTTAAATAATATTTTCTGATCGGAAGGATTCGAGTTTCTTCGTAAAGAGTCGACAAGTTTGAAAAATAAGTGCATATCGTCATATCTAGAAAAGTGGTCATGGAATCTCATATTCAGTGTTTTATAGAAAAGCTATTTTGCATTAACTTAACCTATCGGTGGTTTATGGCTAATTTATGGCTCATTAAAACAAAGGACAGCCTATTGTTGTAATGTTTGGAAAAGAAATAAACCCTGTTGTATTATAAAAGAAAAACACTTAACTGGAAATGAGAAGTTGAGTCAGTGAAAATATCCCTGCTATAAATATGCATACTGTTTCGTAAAACAATACGTTTTAGGAAACAGTATGCGCATGCTCATAAATACGTATATAGGAGTGTCATTCATTTTCTGCCATTTTTAACGTTGATAACTCATTCTATTCTACTTGATTTCATGTGTTTATCGAAGAGACTTTTCCTCCGATGTGTTTTCTTGTGTATAAGTATTATAAGATTAAAGCTATTGATATTTACTAAGCATTGCTTAGTACTGCAGAAGATCAAAAATAGAAAAAAAAAGAAGTAAGAAAATTATTGTGCCGCGCAAAGCTTCCGAGTTGGAATGGTCTTCTTGCTTTTAAAATCAGCATTCGAAATTCTAAAGGTGAAAGCTAATGCTTAGCATAGTTTTAACATGCAGATAGTTATGTGTACTTGATAATTTCAATGCATTTGCATGTGTGTGTGTGTGTGTGTGTGTGCGCGTGTATAAAAAGAGAACCTCATTGGAAGTACACTAGGGGAGGTTACGTGAAGAAAAATAACGATTTGTATAAAGCGGCGGCCTCGTTTTGATTACGGGGGGGGGGCTCCATGACTTGTTAGTGATCATCCCCACCAACTCCACGCATTAGGTCGCATGTCTCAGATAGAAAGAAACTCAATATTTCTGTACGTCCAACCCAGCCCACTTGAGGACCTGGTCGCAGCTCACGTGCTAAAAGGCACATACACACTGTGTATAACTCAGTGTTGGATTAAAGCAACTGGAGGCCCAATGCTAGAGCAGGACTTCTCAAAGTAGAGATCAGGAACCCTTTTGTTCGATTGTTAGATTAAGGAGGATTGAAGAAATATCTGAAAATGTATTTTAAGGAATAACTATGTAACTAGTGTTATTTTTATTATCTCTATTCAAATATCTGTTCCGTCGGTTGCTATATATATATATATATATATATATATATATATATATATATATATATATTATTATTATTATTATTATTATTATTATTATTGTATCATCCACAGACAGCTGTTTCGATGGATTACATCTCTTCAGTGTGGCTATAGACTTGAGGCAGAATTGAAACCCGGAGGCCGATATCCTACCTTTGGACTACGGAACTGGGTGGTCAGTAAGGCTGAATTTAAGCGATATATTCATTTAGGCCGAAACTCCTCATCCACCAGAGTGCTCTATTCCTATGGAAGAGCATTGCATAAGCTTACCATGGATGAGTTACCTCACTTATATATATATATATATATATATATATATATATATATATATATATATATATATATATATATATATATATATATATATATGACCCTCAAATTCACAAATGTATTTTATCTGGGTGGGCAAATTCTAGTAGTGTTTTTTTATTTGTTAGACATCCCTAGTTCACACTTTGGGATGATAACCATCGCAAATTGGCAGCTTAGTGGTAGATACCCTGGCTTTCAACACTTACCCTATATCAGAACAATGAAAATGGCTGTTCACACGATATCTCCGAAAGTTCCCCATGAACTTCTATCAAATTTTGTTGAAGGGTGGACAATAGGCTACGTAAGAAGTGATTGGATTTGGATGCACACTTACCCGTACCTACGTAGTAGTTATAGTTCCATACCAAGTAATATCGCCTTACTAACGAGCTATCTATTTGTTTTTATTTGTAATACTTCGAATTCAGAACAAGGATCTCGTTAAGTTTCATTCAGTATGAAAACAACGTTGACTAACGATGGTGAAATTTCACAAATAAAAACAGAGAATTCGTCAGCAGCAAAAGAAAAAAAACATACGATGTATATTCATGATATATCAGGTATAGTTTTATTATCATAATATATAATTATATGTCAGAGATAGTTTTATTAGAATAACCATTTGGGATCAAGGGACTTAGTTTTGAAGAAAAGAGTTACAAAATTTCCAATGTCAACATCTTCTATTCTGGACATCCGATAGACGAAAGGGGATGACACTTGGCGTGCAGGCAATTATATCAGTGCTTTTATCGACAAAGATGAGACAACGATACTTTAAGAATCCCAGGAGCGAATAGGAAA
Source organism: Thysanoteuthis rhombus (assembly GCA_963457665.1). Lineage (NCBI taxonomy): Eukaryota > Metazoa > Mollusca > Cephalopoda > Oegopsida > Thysanoteuthidae > Thysanoteuthis > Thysanoteuthis major. The sequence goes on along the minus strand of OY735225.1, from coordinate 19,244,262 downwards.
AGCATTGGTATTTCCCATGTGGGTGCTTCGTTGAAATTACTTCACTGAATAAATATATATTACTGTCACGCTGATCTCACTGAACATCAATAGCGCTGTGACAGAGGAGCAACTCGTAATGCTGTTATTCAATTAACTCTTTGTGTAACCCGGGATAAGTATTCGTTCTGTAAAATATATGCTTTTTTCGTTAAGCTACGGAGTTGTTAATGTACTAACTCTCTCTCTCCTCCTCCTCTCTCTTTATTTGTATATGTGTGGGAAATATATACCATAAGCCGTACGTATCAATCCGATATATATATGACAATTGTTTGCTCGCTCGCTTGCCTCTGTGATTCTTCATATCTGGCCTAACGGCTGCACTCTAGAGGCAGCAAATTTGTCTTTTCCCTGTGATTAAAATAGGATAGCGGGCCCTGGCCCTAGATGTCCCCACAAGTCAATTCAAAGTTAGATAAATTTATATACAAAATTACTATTTTTGAATAAGATAAATCAAAGGGGGCGACTCCAGTTTCGGGCCAAAAAAAAGGAAACAAATTATACAATTTTTCCTCGTAAAGTATCCACGGCCATATTTCACGTAAGCCACTCTAAATCTGATGTGTGTTATTTCAACGTGTTGTCTTATAACTATTTAATTTTATAAACGATGCATGTAAATTAGTTCTATGTGTATTTGTATTTGCAATGTTATTCTTTATTATGGAGTTCGTCAGCCGTTTTACCATAGCCTTATATACATATATATATTTATATATGTGAGTGTGTGTGTGTTATCAGTAAATGGATGTTCATTCCGACAGAATGATTATAAATAGCGTGATATTATATACAGAAACTCTTTTTTGAAATGAAACCCGTTATTACACAGTAAATGTGCCATTTGGCCTACACAACGCAAATAGAATAAACAACTGAAGAAAAATGGAGCTGCTGTAGGAATCGAACCTATGGCCGATAGGGTAGCCGCTGCAACGTCGTATTACCAGTTCAAGTTGATAAATAAAATACTTTTGTATGCCAGTCACCAACATCTGTCGAATGACGCGTTTTCCTTATGTATACAATCGTCAATTTAAAATATTGCAGGCCAATGGTGCAATCAAAATAACGACCCATCGAAACTGCGGAATCTCATATTAACAACAAATTCTCTGTATTCGGTCAAACTTCAATAGGGAATGATTTTGATTAGATTCGTCGGCATGACAACCTTGCAAATTAGCAGCGAGGTCACGGGTTAATTAAGATGCAGGGGCGTAGTTGAAAATTTTGGGACCCAGGGGCTTGGCTCCTTGAGAGGCCTCCTCCAACATATAGTGAAATTTTCTATTGAATAATAAATGAACGGGCAGAAATGAAGTTTTCATTAAGCTTCTGGCCCCACCTCCATAGAGAATTGAGTTGGGAGGATTAGAAATAACTCCCGGCCACTCCTTAGCTACGCCCCTGTTAAGATGGCTTTTATTTTTCCTTTTTGTCTTTTTCGAAACTTCAAGAAAACAATGATTCCAAAGGACGTGAAAGAATGCGATTATCTGTTTATTAAGATGCGTCTGTGCACATCTCTATAAGAGAGTCTGTAAGTCCGCCGGTCGGTCCCCAATATGTTTGAAATCGATTTTTGGCACATAACAGAAAGAATCTTTTTTGACCTGCATCCTCACTGTGTACTAATTTCGAGAATAGAACTAAATCGAGCAATTTCCACTCGTTACGTTGTGTTTAAGAAAGGGGCTTCAATTTAATATACAATTACAATGTAAAAGTAAACCCTGATTTTATGGCCACTTAAAATTACATCATTCCGAGAATTTAAAAGAAAAATTGATGAATTCGTAAAAATTCGAGGCACGAATAAGACATTCTACCTTGAAGAAGGTAGGTTTTATTTTTCACCTGGCCTCATTTTAGTACTATGAAATACTATTGATAATGGCATCCTCCGATATAACTCGAATCGTGATCTGAATGACGCAATTATTATATTGTTACAGATGTCCCTGTTATAACCCTGTTTGCAATATATACGTATTGTACAGATCTAACAAGTTTATTTTATTGATATAAGCATCCCCTGATGCAACACAGTTCTTTATGACAAAGTTCACGACAAATATATATACATATGTGCGTGTGTGTGTGTGTCACTAAGAAATGGATATATGATTTGAAACAATGACAATAAATTGCATCATATTATATAGAAACCTTTATTTGAAATGATCTATCGTTATTACACGGTGAATATATGATTTGGCCTAGACAACATAACATAACTGTCGCGTTGAAAGAAACAAATAGAGCAGATATAGACCGTGAGTAAGCAAGACGGTCATTTTGAGTTGAGGCAGTTTTTTGAGCTATTGTAATACCGGCGGCTGTTTAGCTCAATGGTATGATCATCGCAACGTTGAAGTGGCTACCTTATTGATCGCAGGTTCGATTTTTGTAGCAATTGTTTATTCTATTTACGTTGTCTAAGCCAAATGGTAATTCACTGTGTAGATCATTTCAGATAAGAGTTTCTATATAATATAACGCAATTTATGATACATATATATATATATATATATATATATATATAGTGATGTAGGTAAAAGATATATGGCGAGTGGAATGTGGTCGCATCGTTGGACTAATGATTTTGTTTTACAATGAAGAAGTCTAGAACTGTACAGATACGTTATTCATCGTTGATGAGGCCAAAACAGGGCTGCCAACTCAAGATCTCTCCACCCCTGCTAAACCATTCCAGGCCAGCTGAGCAGGGTAAGGTCCATCTCACCCCATGTCTTCTACTGTCAACAACAAACCTTTGGGAAGGCCTCTGTCGGACACAGCGGACTTTAAAAGCTGGTAATGATGACGATGATAACCAAGCTGTGGCAGCTATGAGTTTATCGTCTCCCTAATCATTTTAGCGAGAAAAAAAGGATAATTAGGTTAAGTTGGGTCGAGTGTAGAAAGATATATAAAGGATTGTAATAAAAAGAAGAGAAAAAGATCGTGCACTTTGTTTGGAATCGTATTGTCAGCGTGGTGCTAATTCTCTCTTCTACTGATAAATATCTCTGACAATATCCCATTCCTTACAGAGTGGACCCCGCTTTGCAATTGGTTCCAATTCAGAGAACATAGGTTATCTCTGCCCTTTCTGTCGCCTGTTTGAAAGAACATTGACCATTTGACTGTGAAAATCTAGATGAGCGATCAACCGCTTCACGCAGCTTCCAGGCACTACTGTTGGGTTCTTCATGTTTCTAGACTTTTTGCACTGCCGCTACATTTTGTTAGAAACCGTCAACCAAAACTGTCAATGAAGGTTTCTTCAGTTTTTAAGTTGGTCTGTCTAGCTAGCTAGCTCGGTACATATTGAGTTTATACGACGCACAAATGAGGTTAGAGGACCGAAAATTTAAACATTTACTTTGTCGAGGAAAACTTTTTTTTTGGTCATCCAATAGCTATTTATGGAAGGGGTTCAATTAACAATATAAATTCATGCTAAATTAGCCCCTTAGTTTATCTCTTTTTATTCGGACCCTTTTTTAGTATCTCGGCGAGAAAAGTAACTTATTCATTGATCACTTCTTTTTCTACTTTTTTATTGATCACCCCAACACAGCATTACACAGAGGATTCTATTGAGTGATTAACCAGACCTAAGATTTATTTTAATCTATTTATAACAGTCTTACATTTCCTTGATATTAACCAAAATTTAACATACGGATGCGCATGGGCTTATTTCATCCAAATAAATAAATATGTTCATGATTTTAAAAAAAATTATTTATCATACAAACTATTCAAAAGTGGTAGTAATTATCTTCAGTCAGAATTGGGAGTTAGACCCTACAGTAGCCAGTCTTGTATACATATGTATTGTATTCCTGAATTGTAATATATATTATATATATATATATATATATATATATATATATATATATATATATATATATATATATATATATATATATATATAATACAAATCAGGAATGCACTAAAACATGATATTGTATAATCTAAGGATCCACTACACAAACAAGTTTATGTTTCTGTCCTGTTTTGGCTTCTTCAGCACCTGAAGAAAGAAAAAGAAGAAGAAGAAGAAGAAGAAGAAGAAGAAGAAGAAGAAGAAGAAGAAGAAGAAGAAGAAGAAATAGGACAGAAACATAAACGTGTTTGTAAAACAAATCCTTACTCCATTATATTTTGAGCTCAACTCTGAATCAACTTAAAATCGACTTGATGTTTTAAGTTGAATGTATCGAGCGCTCTGTGAAATAAACCCATCATACATTGTGTATTGTATTATATTATATCATATTGCATCCCTGATTTATATATATATATATATATATATATATATATATATATATATATATATATATATATATATATATATATATATATATATATATATATATATTCAATGAGAAATATATGCTATAGATAAAGAAATGGGAGATAAAGAGAAAAGAAACAGCGAAGGAGAGAATACAGTGAATTGAAAAGAGAGATAAAAAGAACTGACAGAGAAAGGGGAGAGAGAAGAAAAATAGGAGAGAAAAACAGAGAAAGAGAGGTAGAGAATGAGAGTGTAGAAAGAAAAAAGAGAAAGAGAAATATTCGTGACCCCATCTGTGATGTAAGCCTTTTTTCGCTGAGTGATTTCTTTAAATAATCTCCCAAGACACTAGATTTGTTCGTATAAATTTGGTCAATTTAAGATCAAATTCGGTCAGAGACATTTGAGCTTTCAGCAAATATTTAATGCCCTGTGGCGACAGCGGTTAGTTTATTAATATGTTTGTAAAATCAAGAATCTGTCGCAATCGGTAATCTCTCAAGAATGTTGAAGAAATCCTTTATTCACTCTGCTGGGCAGGGTCGGTTCAATGGTTCCTGGTGCCCCGGGCACAGGCCCGTCGCCAGGGTAGGGCGAGTAGTGGATGGGTGGGGCATCCATTAAGTTTAAGGTCTGCGAGTGAAAGTGCTCAGTGTTGCTAAAAAAAAGTGCCAAGTAGAAAAAAAAAGCCAAAAATGGTTAAAACACCCCCAAAAAAGTTACTAAAAATGGTCAAAACATGTAAAAATGGTTCATGTATTACAAATTAATCACATTAATTAATTCACATCACATTCACTGGGGTCCAATTGATTTCCAGGATTGGGCCATTCACCTCAGGCAAACAGTACTTCAGCGCTCTTTAAAGCATAGTATTATCTTATTTATTAGAAACCGTCAACCAAAACTGTCAATACAGGTTTCTTCAGTTTTTAAATCGGTCTGACTAATGTATCACGCGTACACGCTGCATCTATTGAGCTACAGAGCTTAAAATCCAAAGATTTACCCCTTAGTATGCCTAGGAAAAGAACGTTCTATTGGTTTTCGAAAATTCACCTATAATAGGGTTTTAGTAGGAGGCTCAATTTGCAATGTAAGTTTATGGTAAACTGATCCTTTAATTTTAATCGGGCAGCATTCACGCTCGTTAGGGTTTTTTTTTTTGTTTAGACTTCAGACTTTTTTTAGCAATAACTGTGAAACAAAATGCCAAACTAGTAACTTACACATTGATCCCTCAATTTTCAATTGATCACCCCGAACACGGCATGCTACCAAGAGACGTTGGCCATGCGATGGTTTTTATTGGGTGACTAACCAGATCTGTCTATTTATTTATTCATATTTTCCTGGGAGAAAAATAAATACATAAGAATAAAAAGTTTATTATATTACCTGAAAAATCTGTTTAATTTATTCATTAACACATTTTTCTAATCGTGTATTTGGAAAGTCCTTCCGGTTCATACACATGACAAGCGTTCCCTAGCACTTGATGCCCCAGGCGACTGGCGACTGAAACGAAAGTCACGGGAACAAAAGCCATGGAATTAAAGTCACAATGTAAGGGCACGCTGGGCTATCAGGAAAACAAAACAGGAACTAAAGTCTCTGGAAGAAAAGTCACGGACCAAAAGTTGTAAGAAAAGTTTTTTTATTATTATTAAAAAAGTAATATTGTCATTTAATTCGTAATGACTAATTTAAATATTTTTGTAAGTTTGATTAAATAAAGGTTCTCTTGTTTTGCATGTAGCTTTGAAAGCGAGCTATAAGGCATGTGGCCTTCGTTAGTTTAAAATTCGTTTATAAAAAGTACTTTTAAACAAAATAAGTAATGTTTTATATCCGCGGAAAAATGAAAGAAATAATATTTCAATTTATCTAATTTATAATACTGAATAAGTAGTTGTATTCTTTTGAATTGAATAAGTAAGATTTTGATTAAGTAATCGTTGACAATTACGAAAATCGCCAACATTTCATTAAAATCATACTTATTTTCATTTTATATGTATAAATTGAATAAATTAAAATATTACTCATTTCATTAAGAATGTTACTCGTTTATTAGTATGATTTAATATATTACTTATTTTGACTTTAAAAATTGCCTTAAGATATTACTTATTTTATTAAAAGTATTAATTAATTTATTACAGTATAATTGTCAACAAAACATGGTGAAAAAATTACAAAGAATCTTTATTCATTCGAATTTGCAAAAAAAAAAAAAATTATTCATCTAGTACAAATTACTTTAAAATATACTTTATTCAATTAAATCAAAATTTGTCCTCTGACTTTTGGTCAGTGGCCTTTCTTCCAGTTACGTGTAGGTAATTCACTTGAGGTTTCTACGCTTTTTAATGAGTTTCCTGGTTTCGTCTGAGATTTTACTTATGTGCTATTTGGTTTAAACATAATGGCGACTTCTATTAGAGAGGTTGTTATTTTGTTGTGTAGTTCGTTGGTGTTGGTGTTGGCGTCATTCTCTTCTGTAAGGATGTTATATCTGTTTTTCAAATCTAGATTGAAGGGTCGGGTGAGTTCATCTGGTGCGGTTAGCAGTTGCAGTTTGGTGTTGAACATTTTTCTGCGGTCTTTATTGGGGTTTATTTGCATCTTACATGTTACCATTCTGTGATCACTTCCTATGTTCACTTGGTTTAGAACTTGAATGTTCTCGATGGTGTCGCTTTTGTCCGCTAGGATGTAATCTATTTTGTTCTTGGCTTCGTGGTTGGGGCTCTTTCAAGTCCATTTTCTATCAGGGTTTCTTTTTGAAAAATCTATTTATGATTTTGAAATCGTCCGTGGTTGCAAAGTTTACAAGATCTTCACTTCTCTCATTCCATATTTTATATCCGAACTTGCACTACGCAAAATTCATTTCCTTGTCCTACCTGTGCATAGAAATCTCTCCTTATGACATTGAAGTATTTTTTAGTATCGTACAGTTGGGAATTCAAGTCATCATAGAAGTTGTCTATTTCTTCTAGTGGGAATGTAGACTTAGATGATAATCAGATTGTACCTCTTTGAAAATTGTATAATGACGTTGGCCATGCAGTTTGAAACAGATTTAAAGCCTACCACATTGTCTTTGAGGTCTTCATCGATGAGAAAGCCTTCTCCATTTTGTTTCACTTTCTCTCTTCCGTAGTTGTAAAGAAGATGTTTGCTTTTCAGTTCTATTAGTTTTTTTCTCCTGGTCTTCTCACCCCGCTAATGCCGATAATGTTCCGTTTGGTGTTTTTGATTTCTAGATTGGTTAGGTAAGAGTCCGTTGAGAGTGTTCTAGCGTTGTAAGATGCTAATGTATAATGTTGTTCTCTTAGATAGGGTTTTTCGGTTTGGGTTTTTGATAAGCATACTCGAAGAAAATGATGACAAAACAACAGATAGAGACAGGATTGTCGAACGCACCCCAGAATTCTACCAAAAACTCCACTCTTCAAGACATGGACTAGAAAACACCGAACAGGATACGCAAAATGCGATCAATCAGATAGAGGACTTCCCAGAATTTACACCATGGGAGGTGAAACAAGCCATCAAACAAAAAAAAAAGGAAAAACCACTGGACTGGATAACATCACCAACGATCTACTGAAAAAAGCTGGTAAGATTGTCACAAAAAAAAAACTTGCTATTCTCATCTAAAACAAAATAAAGTCCCAGAAGATTGGAACACAGTAATCATCATGCTTTTAATTAAAAAAGGAAACCCCAAAATCTGAACAATTACAGACCTATAATCCAACTCAACTGCATCTACAAACTTTTCACAAAAGTTATCACCGACCGGATCACTAAAACACTAGATGAGAACCAATCACAGGAACGAGCTGTCTTTAGAAGAAACTACTCCATCATGGACCATCTCCATTCAATACAATCAGCTAGAAGAAAAAACAACAGAATACAAAATGCCACTGGCTGTAGCATTTGTAGACTTCAAGAGGGCTTTCGACTCTGGAAATTCCCATGGTCATGAAGGCCATCACTCTACAAAGTATAGACCTTGTATAAGTCAAAGTACTGCAACATATATACAATCACATCAACTACTTTACCTGGCTACATGAAAACTCAGAGCCCTTCCAAAGGAGTAAGGCAAGGTGATACCAGCGCAGCCAAACTCTTCACAGCCTACCACGAGATGATCTTCAGAAACCTGGACTGGGAGAATAGAGGAATCAAAATATAAGAATGGCAGACAACTGATGGACATCACAATTCACAGCATGTATCCCAAGAGATCACATGCAAAACTGAGGCCGGCAGAATACAAGATGGAGCGACGAAATAGACAAATTCAGAAGGAACAGGCTCTTCGATTCCTACGATTGAGAGGTGTGGCGAATTCTGGGGAAGGTCTATGTCCAACGACCGACAATAAAAGACTGATGATGATGATGTTATAGTGTTGATATCCTTGCTTGGCCGACTGATTGGATAACTTGTGCATGATATGGGACTGCTAATTGGGAAAGGACCGATTTAAGGCCCCGAAAAGAACAACCTGAGTATCTTGCAGGGCTTGATCTCGCTGATAAGAACGCTTTACAAGCGTTTTCATCCAATAGGCACTCAATGGCTCGTCTTATTTTCGATTGATCATGGTTTCAATCCCTGGGTCAAGTAGTGCCGAAATATACACCGGCTCAGCAGAGGGATAATATCGGCAATAACTGGACGCTTCGTCCCCAGACGTTTCAGTGCGAACGTTTCAGCCACGCAGACCAAGGACATTTCGACCTCATTTTGTTTTTAAAGGGGAAAATTACTAACTACCTGTAATTCAAAATGAAATATAATCATCTTATATAAAATGTACGTTTTTTATTTTTGGTGTTTCATAAATCTTTTAAAAAAACTTGTTATAGTTCAATTTTGTTCATTCATTTTTGTCTTGTATAAATTTTACCGAATTACTAAGAACTTAGAACCTTTTTTTCTGAAGTAATCTGATGTGAGTGTGATGATTTCATATCTGCGCACATAACATTAGAATAACACCCAGACAAAAAAATCGAACGATTCTCAAAAGAAAAACAGATGTAAGTATATGAATTTTATGGTAAAACGAACCCGAAATGTCCGTGGTCGAATTATCTCCGACCGAAACCTCTGCAGCCGAAACATCCGCGGCTAAAGCGTCCTGGCTGAAACGTCTGCATCCAAAACGTCCAGACTGAATCGTCCGGGTAAAAAAAAACCAAAAAACAAAAGCTGCAGCCAAAACCGATATCGGCATCATTAGGAAGTATTGGTGAGTTTGGAGAAACCAATGAGATGGCCACGAGGCGTAACAGGTTTATGAACAGGAATGAGAACAACATATCTAAAGGGTTTCATTCATTCCTGAAAGCTTACCAAATGTGACATCCAAATGTTCTTCACAAGAATGAAAAAGACGAGGAATGGAGTCAATTGAATTCAATAAGAAAAGCCAAATGTCAAGAGAATTGCTTCGAACACTTCGAGGAACCGAAACAGTTTTCGAGCAAAGCGCTCTGTATAGTTCATATATAACAATTCAAATGTTGATAGGCTCGAAAATGGATTAAATACTATAACTGTTTTTAATTAACGAAGACGAGAGGTTTGAAGCGATTTTACAGCGTCATACAATTTGAATTGGAAATAACAATAACGAAGAGAGTAATAAAATACGATTTGATATTAGAGAGTCTAAACAAATCAAATGTAGAGTTGTAACAACGCATAATTGAGACATAGATTAATAAAATCGGTTACGTGATCGTAAATAACACTTTCACTGTTATTTTTGATTGTGCAATATATTTTACGGAATACCCTGATACCTTAATTTTGATAATCCAGTGGCGTAGCAAGGGTTCCGAGCGCCCGAGGGCAAAGATAGCGTCTGGGGACAAACACAGTACCCGGGCGAGGGGGGGGGGACAATTGTACTATTTTCATTGGGAAGGCATAATTATTATGTAATAAGCATTATAGGCCAGAAGAAAATTTTTGCCTCTTCACACCTGCGCCCGGGGGCGACTGGATCCTCTCACCACACTTCCAAGGCCTTTCCTAATGAAACAAAAATCGTTTTAGAGAGAGAATGCATTCATATAAAACAAATATTAAAAGCAACATTAAAATAAAAACAACACTGTTTTTAGTTATTCTGGATTTGTGTTTACTGAGGAAAAAATTAAAAGTTGATTAATGCTGTTTTTTTTAAAATATTATGAAGGCTCCTACCCGTAGTATCCCAGAATTTTTGAGCGGAACCCTTGGGTTTCGTGAACCTCACTTTGGGAAACACTGTCTTATTATAAAACCATGGAATGAATGCACATGTGATTCAGAAGCAATGCAACATGCTACAAATGCGTCCGGTAGAAGTGAACGCGTTAGCACTGAAGGGAAGTGCTTGATAGTGGTTATGTCAACTATTTGGCTGTTATCCTTAGTATAATTTGAGAAATCTCCGAGCGCGTGTGCATGCATCGAAATAACCCGACAGCTGGTCATTATACCAAGTTGATATTCGCCAGTTATGTTGGTCCGTGCACCGGACATGGCAGAGTCAAGTTTGGAGTCGGTTGTATTTACGGTTCTTGATATAAGTGAGATGGTACTCAATTTACACTAGAGTGAAAAGAGGAGAGAAAGAATCATATTTATTTTTGTCGAACGAGATTAAATCAAATCAAAGTAGAACGAGATTAAATCAAATTATAAAAAAAGATGAGGAAACGGTAATTCAAAAAAATATATCATGATTGCCATTACTATTAACGGTGATATTTATGTTTTGACTTTTGGTATTAAAGACATCATAGACAAAGATTTTTATCTCATTATTTCAAGTTTAAACCTCCCTAAGATTTTCAAGAAACTGATTGAGGAATAAACTATAGAAATATTGTGGCTATTCCTTTTGTTTTTTTTTTCTGATTTTATCAAACATAATTTTAGGAATTATATTCTTATATTTTTTACTTATTCAACTGTTTTTTTTTTTTTTTTTTTTTTTTTTTACTTACAATTTGTTTTTTCATCGGAAAAGAAGGAACGAGAAACAATTTGTTTATCAATAAGGAATGATTTTTAAATAAGAATACATTTTCTCATTTTTATTTATAGATGTAAATTTAGATATAAAATGTCTAAATTGACAACATTGGAGAGAAGTAACCGAAATACTTTGAAGCCGTAATTTCGTATGACGGACGGAAAATTATTTTACATGATAATCGTGGCAGGCTGCTTCAGGCACCATAAACTCAGGCGCCTCCCAAACAAGCACCTTTGGAACGGGTATGCCCTAGTTTATTTAATAACTAGTCTGACTACAATCGAAGAAATATTTCTCTCTGTGTCTGCGTGCACTCCGATTACTCGTCAGCTGGCCACTCTACGAAGTTGACATTCACACGATATATCAGTCAGCAAAAAAGGCAGTGCAGTGTCGAGTTAGAACCGTTTTGGAAATTGTGATTCTCGAGAAATTTGATAAAATAGATAACAAACCAACAATTAATAGATCTTCCTTCATAGTGTTATCATCTGCTGCACTTAAAAATTTGAATATGAATTATCTGAAATGGAAACACTGAAGAGAAGTAACTTCGAAACCATGGTCTCGTATGACCAGTGGAAAATCATTTTCCATGACAATTATGGCAGGCTGCCCCACACGTCATGAACCTCGACTCCGTCCTGTCCTAGTTCTTTTCAAAATATATAACTTTCAACGTCAAGTGAAAATGCTCTTGCTTTAGATAAAGACCGCATAGTGACGTATCTGAGACTTAATTTTAATCGAAGTGTTACTACCAGACCTTTTCAGTACAAAGACACAGAAAGAAAAACAATGTTCTCGATTCGGTGACGTGTTAATTCACTTCTTAGATTGAGTTCACCGAGGGACTTGAATGTTGTGACGGGAAAGAGAGAGAGAGAGAAGTCGGTTTGTTTTGGAATATTACTCGATGGAATGCTCGTCTTTCTTTAATTGATTATTTATTTTTGCTGTGTTATCTTCATCTTCTATTTCCCCATTGTGCGTCCCGTTTATATAGGGATGATAAAATCATGGCGTCCCATTAATTTCTTTGAAGGAAATAGTCGCCAGGCGCACAGTACTGCAGTGTGTCTCATTCTATAAAAAAAACAAAAAAACATTATATGCCCATAGCAGCTTGCTTATCTTGTTCACCGGTGACAAACTAAGCCTGCACTATTAATATGTCCATTAAGCATTCTTTCCCCGTCATTTTATCACAATCGACAATACATAAACATGTTGGGTAACTGAAAAGATTTTCTATGTTTATTAAGTAACAATGAGTGACAATTTTCTAAAAAGAAGACATTAACTTTATTGATCAACATCTTTTCTGTTTTTTTTTTACTCTATCTTCTTTCTTCTTTCAAGGAACTTCAGAATTGCATCTTTCTAGAACTCTCTACCTTTCTCAGCAAAATTACTACTCTGGGTGCCTTTTGCAGTCTTCATGGGTGTATATATATATATATATATATATATATATATATATATATATATACTATTTTATTTTTGTCAAAAATTACCTCGCTACTAAGGATGTCATCAAAACACTATAATAACAGAACCATCGAAGAATTTAAAAACATGACAATTTTAAAAGGGCAGTAGATATTCGTCCATAATTTTGAAATATTCGTCCGACCAGCACATGTTGGTTATAATCACAAATAAATTTCAATTTTCCCAAATGTTTCCGTGGTTCTGTGGGCTTTGGCATTTTACTAGACACCAGTAGATTTGGGATCGAATCCAACTGACAGCCCTTTTCTTTCTTACTTTCGAGGCCAGTAATGAATTAACTATTAGAATGAGTAGGCCTTTCCTTTCTTCCTTTCTTTCGAGACTAGTGGCAGATTAACCATAAGACTGAGTAGGCCTTTTCTTTTTTTTCTTTTATCAAATTCAGACAGTCAACTTTTGACTTTATTTTCAACGACGGACGAGAGTGACCAGTCCAAAAACGAGCGACGTCATGCACGAATAACAGTGAGACAGTGATGCACACAAAATCTGATGACGAATTCACTCCCACTTCTAAAGCCCAACTCAGGTTGACTTGCTCTACCAAAGTTAGCAAACTCCATTCACAGGAACTATTAATAAAGGAGTCGAAATGAGACACGTAGTTTTGGAATCATATTGTACGGAGAAATGAGTTCAGTTTCATTAACTTTTTTAGATTTTAATGACGCGAAGGGGTTTAATGCTATCACAGCCAAGTTTGCTTGCATTATTCTTGACAAATAGAAATGAATATATCTTTTGCTACGTAAGAACTGGTTTTATTCCATCTCCAAATATGCGACATTACTTTCCGAAAAATCTAATATTCTAGCATTTATGTGTTCAAAGAGACGATAAACAAGAGTGGGAAAATTTCCGTTTGATCATGACACTTGAAAACCTTCCATGTGGTAGAAGAGGGGAAGAAACCAATTTAGCATTATCAGAATTCTTTCGGTCCAGACAGTGTCTGGCCTATGGCTGGTGTCACCTGGCGCGGTAACTCACGGCGTCATTCCTCACATCAAGAACTCGCTCTCTTCCCAGGATATCTAGAATGTTGGTGATCTTTTTGTACTTAGACATTGTACGTGATTCATCATGATTCTCCCATTATTAAATGTGATGGCATACGCCTACATTTACACACAATTTCTGCTCAATTTTCGTTTACATTTTTTCTGTTCTTACTTTGAGAGAGAATATGAAGAAAATAAGTATGGGTATCCATGAAAATATTTTTATTTGAAATGTAATCAATTCTTCCGTAACTTATTTTTTCACCCTTCCACAAATTTCCATTGTAATTCAACGTGGAAGGTCATGAGCACATACAAAAACGTCTGAAGAAAAAGAGAACAAACAGGGATATCTCTCAAGCAAAGAGAAATTTCCTAGACCTGTTCCAAAATTCAACCAACTTTTTTGCTCCTTTGTTCACTGTTCCACAAAATTTCATTGAAATTCATTGAGAAAAGTTGGAGATATCACGTGAATAGATAGATGTTTCATTAGAAAGAAGAATTAAGTACCAAGAAACTATATGAAAAATCAAAAACTTCCCTGATTCTTTTAACAAGGTATGAATGCAATTGTTTCATAGTAGTTGATCCATACCGTCAAAAGATGGCAGTAATGTTTGTATCATTTTACTGTCGCACTGTACTAACGTATCAAAAATATCACGTTGCCCTAAATGTTCTCGTTTACATTCAACCAGAATGAATCCAGATTTCTCTTACACATTTCCGAGTAAATCTATAAATAAAATGAATAAATAAATTAGGGAGATTACTCCTTAATTAACATTTAATAGTTATCTCTCTTGATAAATGTCAAATGTTACAGACAGAAAATGTAGCGAATTACTCGGCTTATGGTATAAGTAGATTGGTCTTTTTATAAGAATCACTAATGATAATTGTGTTCTTGTTCTTGTTTTTTCTTTTCTATTTCGAAAATAAATTTAACCTTTGTTGCAATTGAACGAATTTTTATTCCCTCTCGAAAAAAAAGGCGACATTACTTTCTGAACAACAGAATATTCTGTCACATAAAAGAAATGATAAACAGCGGTTATGTCGGTATGGTGTGACGTTTAGAACTAGGTGCACATGCTTAGTTATATATCAAAAGGTTGGATATTTGGACGTAACTTTTTAATTGGCTCTAAATAATGGCACTTGAATTCCAACTTTTCAGCGGGTGCGGCTCTCCAGACATGGCTTTAAAGAGGAGTGAGTTGAACCAGACGGTAAAATCATAAACAAGCATTTAGGCCTGACCCAAATGACAGAAAATCTGTTAAGTACGATGTCGTCGGAAGGTTAAGGGACGAGATGTCGGCCACCGTGATTTGACACTTCAATATCCCAAGCCGCCTTCACTCACTGCGAGACTCTTGTCAGGCTTCCCCAGACCCTAAAAAAAGTATGGAGTAAAATGGAAATAAAAATAACAAAAATTCTGGGGTTGGCTGAAAGATAGCCATTGGCTGTATTTTCGTAAATCACATTCCCCTTTCCCAGATAGTCGAAATTTTTTCTTCCCACGGCAAATACACTTTTGATTTTGGTTTGCTTACTCTCTCTGTCTAGCTGTCCCTCTCCGTCTCTCATTTTCTATCTCTGTCTCGCTCACGGTCTCTTTCTCAAATGCTTCAGTCCCTTTTCTTTCTGTATTCACTCTTACCGAAATCTCTCTCTTTTCTTTTTCTCGAATAATGTGTTTACTTCCCCTCCCACTCTCTCTCTCTCTCTCTCTCTCTCTCTCTCTGTGCCTTTCTGTCTCTCTGTCTCTCATTTTCTATGCCTGTCTCGCCCACTGTCTCTTTCTCAAATACTTCAGTTTCTTTTCTTTATGCATCCTCTCTTACCTAAATCTTTCTCTTTTCTCTTTCTCCTGTGATGTGTTCACTTCTCCCCCTCTCTCTCCCTCTCTATCTGTCTTTCTCTGTCTCTCTCTGACTGTCTGTCTCTTTCTCGTTACCCACCCCCACCGTCAATCTGTTCACTTTCCTTACACCTTCTGAAATCTCTTTTTCTTCTTACCCCCTCTCTACTCTCTCTATACACTTCTTCTTTTCTCATTCCTCGAACGTCTCTTTTTCATCTTTTTTTTTTCTATGTTAGTCTTATTTTTTCTTCTTCTTTCTTTGTTTATCTAACGGGTCTAGCCCTTAAATATCCCTGGAATATATATATATATATATATATATATATATATATATATATATATATATATATATATATATATATACATACAATATTCCAGTCCACTTTCCCGCCAGTGACGTTCGTAAACTCACGAGAAAGAATCCTCAGGAAAGCAATAACAACGGGAACAAGAAGAACAACAAGACGTCCAAATGTTCATGTCATCTAATACTTTCTTGATTAAGGCCGTTTGATATATCACTTTTTCCTCTTGTGGCTTATATAAACCACCCAGGAATAAATGCTCGGATTTTCCTCCTTTCCAACGCTTTTACCTCTAACGTTCTCATTCCGTACAACCAAACTCTTCCGTCTCTATTTCTTTCTTTCGTTCTATCCCTAAGAAGTAATAAAGTACTTTCCGAACTTCGTAGTTCTTTCACAAAACTCCAACTATGTCTATGTGTTATGAAGAAAATATTGGAAAGACCAAAAGTTCATCCTGTTTTTGCCGGTAAATGACTTTAGGAGAGTTTCAAATATCTTCTTTACAAAAAATAAGGTCTGCCTATAAATGTATCATATCCCCCGTAACAACAAAAACAAAAACAATCCTCACCGAATTCAGGGTAGTAGACACTTCATTGTTTGTCTTTTCCGCCATGTTTGACCAAACATTTACAAACTTAAAATCAAAACGAAGTGATCAGTCGGCGATCTCTTACCAACTGAGCCAAGCGGAGAAGTCTTGTATACCTACAAAAATATGTTAGAAATACGCCTTTAAGATCTATTCATCCAAATAGACAAATGCATTTATATAAAATAACTTACATTTATATAATTCTTCATTCATTCTTTAGATATACAATACAAAAGGTTCTGTAATCATCTTCAATCACAATTAAAGTAAGGATGGAGCTTGGCCCTGCAACAGACAGGTTTGTTTGTTTTATTTTTTTCTACTTTAGCGTTTAAAAAACCTGACATATGATCAGAATAATGAAAACGATTTCTTCATTTGTTATTTATTACTTTAATATTTACTAAGTTTGATTAGGTATGGCAAAAGTTTAGAAGGTAAGAATTTTGCTGTGTAATCTTCCAAGTTGAGGAAGACCCGGATGTCTTGAAAATAAGTACCGTATTTGATGACATATTAGGCCCCCACCCTTATTTCAGGTGCTTTTCCTTGAAATCCTTTAATTGATCACCCAGTTTATGTAACCCTTCTTCAAATTCTAGCCCAGATGGAGCTGGTTAACAAAGGTTACATTCAACTTTTGAGTCATTTTAGAGGGAAACAGGTCTTATATGCCGTCAAATACAAAAAGCACATGAAGTTAGGGATACACACACACACACACACACACATATATATATATATATATATATATATATATATATATATATATATATGCAGTGCTCTTCCAGCATGGAATGGAGCACTCTGGTGGACGGGGATTATATATACGTAAATAAATATATCGCTTAAATTCGACCTTACTGGCCGTCCAGTTCCGTGGAGTAGAGGGAGGATACCAGCCTCTGGGCGAAGCTAAGGTTTCGATCCTACCTAGTGGTACTGGATGGGATAATGGATAGTCTATAGCCACACTGAAGAGTTGTAATACAACGCAAAAGCTGTCAGTTGATGACACAATATATATATATATATCTATATATATATATATATATATATATATATATATATATATATCCTTATGGAGATTGGCAATAACTTCATCATTTATTTGTTGATTGTAGTCGAACTAACTTTACTGTGGACCATACAATGGTAGATTCTGCCTGCTGATATATATATATATATATTCGATCGTGTCCGGCTGTCTTTCCATGTAGTATGTTCAAGAGAACCCAATGAATCTCAATTAATTTTTTCGGAAAAGTAGACAGTGGGATAAGGAGAACTGGTTTGATTCCGAGAGGACCCAGGATTTTTTCTTTTTTACCCTTCTTTCATCGAGAACAATATTTCTGTTTCTTTTGGGTTTTTTTCTTTTTTCATACATTTATCTATTTGCTCATGACTGCCCACACGATATCTCCAAAAGTTCTCGATGAATTTCAATGACATTTGGTGGAAGAATGGATAATGGGCTAAGAAAAAAGTGATTAAATTTTCAAGTCGGATCCATGAAGAATTACTTCCCCACCCCACCCCGACAGGTATGCGCCCTCTGAATGCTCTCTTGGTTTTTTTAGTGGTTCGA
The DNA here is from genome assembly GCA_963457665.1 of Thysanoteuthis rhombus. Taxonomy (NCBI): domain Eukaryota; kingdom Metazoa; phylum Mollusca; class Cephalopoda; order Oegopsida; family Thysanoteuthidae; genus Thysanoteuthis; species Thysanoteuthis major. Next base: position 19,225,953 of record OY735225.1, on the reverse strand, counting down.
CTGGCCCAGTCAATCTTATGCCCTCCTTCATTGGGTTAGTGGGTCATAACAGCTGTGCAAGAAAGTCACTTGCACCGGTTCATTTGATTGCGAAAATAGGAGAGGAAGTAGAATATTGACCATAATTGTCATCGCAGGCAGAAGACAGTCGATTACTCCTAGTTTCTGATTTGTGTCATGCGGCAATTAAGACAATTCAAAAGTGTGCCATGCTCTATTTCGAGTCACGTAGGAGCACTTATAGAAATAAGCCCACAGTTTCACACAGAATCATATACTGTATAAATAGTTGGTCTCTGCAGATGAGTAATGTTAGAATTAAACACACTAGCAGGGGCGTAACTGGAGCTTCCGGAGACGGGGGGGGGGCTTTGCTCCTCGAGGGTCCTTTTTCCCTACAATTTAGTGCAAAAGTCCTCAACTGGGGGTCTGTGTTCTGACCTTTCAAAAGTTTTGTGACCGTGAGCTTGTTGTGTAGGCAATTCCTTTCAAAAGCAGTGTCATAGCCACAGAAATGTGACCGTCCGAACGGGATGCCTGAGTCATCGAAAGCCCTTCTCCGGCATTTTGCGAGATTGGTTATTGTATAATGTTAGTAGAAATGCAGTAGGCGAACTACAATTTATTAAAACTTTTGGGGCCACACTACAATTGTCTCCCGAAGTCGATTTTACCCGACTCCTCCTTCAGCTACGACCCTGTATACAGGTACGTTCCGCTTTGCGAAAGTTCACTCAACACCACTCGGCCGTTCCGAAGAAAAAAACGCCAGCTGCCAAAGCTAAGAACTGAGTGTCTATGAGGATTTATGCTTTATCTCGATTTATTTTGTGCATCCGTTAGCAAGATGTGTCCTTAAGTATTAGAGAAGCTTAAGGAGAGCTCATAAGAGTGTTACATTTAACGTAAACTTGGCAGATATAAAAGGTTATTTTAGCAATCTGGGAAAGATAGAAAAAAATTCCCGTACTATTTAATGGTAATTATTTCTTTGCCTTGCGCTCTTTTGGCTTGCAAATTTAAAAGAAAATATTTTTTTCCAGGAACGCTCTACTTTTGGATATCAGGGAAAACCTGTACAGAAAGAAAAAAAAACTTCTTGGGCTTTCCCTGGTCAAAAAAAAAAAATGGTGATGATGGTATATTAGGCTGAGTTGTCGTCGGTTGGAGTAGTGAGAGCTTCAGGGTGTAGGAGAGAATAGAAGAGGAAACATACTACTTTTATAACGGCTCGCTGAAAAACTAAGGTCGAATGATATTTTCGCTGTTCATCTTTTTTGTAAAAATGAAAAAATGGCGTTGAACAAACTTTTTAAGATAATTATCGGAGCGAGGACCTACTCACAGAACCTACTGGGTAAAGGGGTCTGCGCCATTTGCAGTTCCTTCCAATGAAGGTGCATTTTAGATTGTTGGATTGGGCTGAAATTTGGTACTGGAGACTTTTGGATCAACGCATCGAAGGATAAAAAGCGCCTTTACGCTGGCTACGGCTTCAGTCGTTCCTGCTTAGAAAACTGACCCCACACCATTATAAGTTCAGAGACCCAAAGACAGTTCAAACCAGCTCTAAATACGCTAAAATATGTCAATATATATATAGATCATTTTAAAAAAATATTCCCTTTAAAATTTATGGTAGGTGCTAGAAATTAAAGCTATGCAAATCAGTTTACCATGTCTCTCTTTTTCATTTTTTTATTTTTATGTTAATTGAACTGTTACTATATAATGAAGTGTTTGGTCAATTTAGTTGTGCCATTCACATGACCATTCAAGATCAGGCCTGGTACTGCTCTGTATAGTTAAGTCAAAGGAGCTTGTGATTCGTCCTGAGACCTCAAGACTAACTATCTTATATCCTTGCGAGGACTAAAGAGAATTTTTGGTTATAGCCAACACATACGCTCGCGCGTGTGGGATCCCCATTTTAAACAGACGTTGTGTCACACTCTGTTCTAGTGGGGGATCGGACCAGTAGACTTATTGTGTTGGGAATAAAACCTGATTTTCATTGAAGGTTGTGGTCTGCTAACTGATTCCACCAAACAGCTATACTACCAGAAGTACCGAAGTTGTGGGTGTCTAGTTATCTTTTGTTCGTCCTAATCTCTCTGCAAGCTAATTAAATGACATGTTCGTTAACGTGCAAGCAAAGCTTTTTTCCGTTCATGAAATAACATTTTTTTTCTCGAAGTTATCGAGAAAAGATCAAATCAGCCAATCTGAAAGCCAGCCAAATTTTATAGCAAATAAGACCCTCCCAGCGTCGTCATCACCGACGTCTTCGACATCTACTTTCTCTCGGATTTGGAGGGGGGGGTCTCTCTTTTCATCTCAATACTTATTCCTAGTCGTTTATTTGTCTTTGGAGAGCACGAAAGAATTGCATGCTTGGAACCTCGAAGCCCTTTTAATTGACCGACTGACATACAGAAAAAATAAATCAATGCCAATGTCCAGCTTCCCCTGATGAAGGACATCTGGGCCTCCGAAATCTGACCTCAGGGCTTTCCAGATGTTTCCACTCCATTGCATTTGTAAACACTTCAGCACAATGACTCTCTCTGTCTCTCTGTCTCTCTGTCCCAGTCTCAGTCTCTGTCTCTGTCTCTCTCTCTGGCCGATCGTTCGACGAGGAAGGTAGATCTTAGAGGCTTGTTTTCTAAGTACCCAAATATATCACACTGTCAGGAAGGGAATTATTACCTCCACATTGACCACTCTGTTCACACATGTATACATTCGTGCGTGCACACACATACACATATATATGTACATATACATTAGGAAGCAGTATATGCAAATTAGTATGTTTGATTGTCTAATTGTATGGTTGTTGTATCTCTGTTTCGCCCGATTCTTTCCAACCTAGAAGTTATAATGGATTGATCCATGTGAAACAGATTTAGCTCAGAATAAAACAATATAAGGGGTATATTAAAATGAGATAGGCTGTTGTAACATAACAATGAATAATTCGTCGCAGAATTGCTGGACGTTTGAAACTAAAAGAAAAGAAAAAGAACGGCGAAGGAGAATGGAAGAAATGTATAATGATGAGTTGAGATTTTTTTTAAACTTCCAATGAGAATAGTTTCAGGTTCGCCATTTTTTTTTTATAGTTATATGCTATCATATATATATATATATATATATATATATATATATATATATATATATATATATATATATAATCAAGAATTGTGTCATCCAAAGATAGCTGTTTCGTTGTATTACAACTCTTCAGTGCGGCTATAGACTATCCAACATCCAGTACTACGAGATAGGATCGTAACCTTCGCTTCAGACCAAGGGGCAGACCTTTCACCTCTGTCCTATGCGGAACTGGACGGTCAGTAGGACCGAACTAAGCGATGTATATTTACTTACGCACAATTCCCCGTCTACCTGAGTTGGAAGAGCATTGCATTATAGCAGGTGCCCTACTTAACAGTGCTTAACCCTAAAGAAGGGAGCGTTGATAATAGTAATAATAATAAATATATATATATATATATATATATATATATATGTGTGTGTGTGTGTAAAGAAGTGAGAATTCGCTACAGAAACACGCTTATGTCTCTGTCCTGTTTGAATGATTATTCGCTTGAAGAAGCCCAAACAGGACAGAAGCATAAACATGTTTGTGTAGCGAATACTTACTTAATCACATCTGAAGCTCTACTCTAAATCAACTAAATGTTCAATGTTGAATGTATCGAGCACTTTATGAAATAAACCCATCACACATCGGATATTTTATTATATTGTATTCCTTATATATATATATATATATATATATATATATATATATATATATATATATATATATATATGTATATATATATATATATATATATATATATATATATATATATATATAAAGAAGTGAGAATTCGCTACAGAAACACGCTTATGTCTCTGTCCTGTTTGAATGATTATTTGCTTGAAGAAACCCAAACAGGACAGAAGCATAAACATGTTTGTGTAGCGAATCCTTACTTAATCACATTTGAAGCTCTACTCTATATCAACCAAATGTTCAATGTTGAATGTATCGAGCACTTTATGAAATAAACCCATCACATATCGGATATTTTATTATATTGTATTCCTTATACATACATACATACATATATATATATATATATATATATATATATATATATATATATATATATATATATATATATATTACATAATGTATATATTTCAATTTGTAACCAACAAGCGGAAAACAAATGAAAACAGATTCAATCCGTTGTAGATGTTTAATCACATTGCTCGATATTTAACGGGAGATCTTTTCAAATAGCATTTCAAAATAAAAAAGACAATTTATAATCATATATATATATATATATATATGTGTGTGTGTGTGTGTGTGTGTGTGTGTGTGTCTGTGTTCAAAAGTTACCGGTGATCAATTTTGAAAACGAGAAATTGAATACAAAGTTGGAAATCGTTTATTTTGTTGGAAACTTTTGCATACACCAAATACATTGAGCTTTAAAGATATAAGAAAATAATATTCCCAGGGAAATGTACCCAGTGAATATCAACATTTCGTGCCTCTTGCATCCTTCAGCATCCGGCAGTTTATAGTTTCCCTTTGATTCTGAGTGTATATGTGTATATGTGTGTGGGGGTGTTATCAAGAAATGGATATATGATCCAACTGAATGATTATAAATTGCGTTATATTGTACTGAAACTCTATTTGGAATGATCTCTCGTTATTACACGGTGAATGGGCCTAGACATCGTAAATAGAATAAATAATTGAAGAAAATTGAGTTTAAACAGTTATTGGGCCTTTGCATTACCGGCCTATTGGTAAGAGCAAAGATACGTTGAAGCTGTTACCCTGTCGGTCATAGGTTCGATTCCTGCAGCAGCATTGTTTATTCTATCTACGTTGTCTAGGCCAAGGCATACATTCATCATATGATAACGGGAGATCTTTTCAAATAGCATTTCAAAATAAAAAAGACAATTTATAATCATATATATATATATATACATATATATATATATATATATATATATATATATATATGTGTGTGTGTGTGTCTGTGTTCAGTTACCGGTGATCAATTTTGAAAACGAGAAATTGAATACAAAGTTGGAAATCGTTTATTTTGTTGGAAACTTTTGCATACACCTAATATATATACAACAAGGACAGTATAAACTCGTCAGGTTGGTGTTGTGTGCTAGCAAGGCTGCTAAGTAAGTCGTTAGAGCCATGAAGTGAGAAGAGATAACAACAGAGAGAGAGAGAGAGAGAGAGAGAGAATCTTCCATACCAACGGTCTCGAAACTGGGGGTCCGTCAAATAATGGTTCGGGTCCGCAGTTGAAAATTCACATTAATACCATGAATTTAAAATTAGAATGATTAAACTCCACAAGAAACAGAGTGCCACATTAAACGAAAGGACCGTTGCGAATCGGACACACTAAGGGCGAAGTTTCACGATGGATCGCCCGACTGGCTGGCTCCAATAGGCGAGTATAATTATTGTACACTGGACCAGTACCATAAATTGGGATTGGAATAAATGCAATCCATTTAAAGTAACAATTATTCCAGGAGTCGAAGGTTCGTTATTATTGTAGTTCATTATTTACTGTCTAAAAACTGAGTGCTAAAAATAGGGGTCGGACAGATTATTTTTTCTTCTTCTTTAAAAGGGTTCCTTGATTTTTTCGAGTTTCGAAACCATTGTTTTATGCTGTAATTTTCCTTATCACGATTATGTCCGTTTGGCTTTCATCGATCAACTAGCAAAAAAAATCTGACCAATCACGGGAGAGAAAATTTCAGATCGTAGAAATTTGAATGAAACAGACGACGCATTTTGTGAAACGTATTTTCTCTGTTTGTTTCTCTGTTAAGTTACGGAATCGCAAGTTTGTAAGAAATCTGGGTTCAGGAAACCCAAGTAATTTTGTATTGAAATGCTTTACCTTTTTTTTACAATAAATTAAATATATAAAGATATTATTTATTTTATCAAAAATATCATTCCATCACTATAGTTGTATAAATAAAATTATTGGTTATTTTATATAATTCATGTTCAATAAGATGGTAGGAAGAGAGAAGAGAGGAAAGAAACTTGTGTTTTTTACTGAGGGGTTAGGGAAATTTTCGCTAAACCGTGTCTGTATAACATTTAGATAAATTACATCATTGAGTAATCGAGATTGGGAGGGATAAGGGAGAGAATGAGAATATACAAGCACAGAGTGAGAGAAGAGTAGAGGCATGAGACACTGGATAATCTCATATTGCTTTATTGGTTTTGCTGGGATACTCGGAGTCCGGGATCGATTTGTAAAATCTTCTCCGGTTGGCCTTATTATTGGATACGACTTAGAGAGGCGAGAGGCCACTTCATTCTGATCGGCCATCTCTCTATAAGAGGGAAAAATCCATCACTGGTCTTGCTGTCATCTTGTGGGCCATGTTGTGGGCAATCGTTAAACACTTGGTTTAAAGATTGGGGGTGGTGACGTGTATGCCACAGTCCACCATAAAACTTCATTGCGTGTGCCTAAGGTTATTCCACGTACCCAGAGAGGAGGAGAATATACAGCACCGTATTTTCATCCCGTCACTGTTTAAAAAATTCACCAGTCCAGTGCAGGCCTTGCCTGCATTAGGCGTGGAATTTCCTCCTGAATTTTCGTTTGCAGAGCCCAACCATGATGTACTCCATATGCAGGGTGGGTGAGAAGTGCCTCCCCACTAGAAATTATACGTAACTATTGTAAATATTGCTCTATTTTCCTGACTTGTTGGTGGGCGGAGGAGTGGGTGCACCGCACCACACCAAACCATAAACTATAGATCCAATTACATACCGTAGGACTTCCGTCAAAGGTCTATTGAGGCCGTACCAAAACCCATAAAGAAATAAGTGCCTACATTGAATTTTAACACAGCAGGCAGAATCTACCAGTGTATGGTCCATGGTAAAGTTAGTTCGATGACAATCAACAAATAAATAATGAAGTTATTGCCAATCTCCATAAGGATATACATACATGCACACACACACACACACACACACACACACATATATATATGTATATAAATATATTTTTCGTTGTATTACAACTCTTCAGTGTGGCTATAGACTATCCATTATCCCATCCAGTACCACGAGGTAGGATCGAAACCTTAGCTTCACCCAGAGGCTGGTATCCTCTCTCTACTCGACGGAACTGGACGGTCAGTAAGGTTGAATTTAAGCAATATATTTATTTACGCATATATATTCCCCGTCCACCAGATTACTCGATTCCATGTTGGAAGAGCACTGCATATATATATATATATATATATATATATATATATATATATATGTGTGTGTGTGTGTGTGTGTGTGTGTATTTACTTATGGCTGTGAAATGACGGTTGAGGTCGTTGCGATGATAATCAAATGAAATCAAGCTGAAAGAAATGCAAGATAAAAAATAATGGTTGAAAACGCTTCGACTGATAAAAATTCAAGATAATATCATTAATACTCTGAGTGTATGTACAAAAAAGACAATAGCATCAAATGTGGCACCGGAAAACGGTTGGGAAAAAAAATGAGGAATGAGTTAGATTTGAGGTAAAACGTTAGAGCAGCTACCGTACATAAACCAGCGTCCTTAAGTATGAGAGATACAAGTTTGAGTCTCACGTGGAGCTCATTTTTCATTGGCGATTCAGGCTGTTTAAAATTGGCTGTAGAATGACCCATCCGAGTTGTTGCGATGGCATGCAGCTGAGATTAAAATGAAAGATAGTAGTTAAAAAAAATATATATATATAATAGATGACAATGCTTCATTTAATGAAAATTCTAGATAATACTTAGTAATACTTCTTTCGTTTTTATATCGTCTCAAACTCCTCTCTGAACGCAACTGTTTTCAGCCACACACACTTCCCCCACACTTCCCTCGATGAAAGACTTTTTTTTTTTTTAAATTCGGTTTAGTGGTTGAAATAATTGCAGTCTGAGTAGAATTTGACCCTGAGGTAACCAGTTTCATAAATCTTCCTCTTGAATCACGGGGAGTTGGAGACAACGGCTGCGTCGTTTCGTCTTCGACTTATGGGTTGCTAGGCCCGTCGAAGCTTCTCACCAAAGTTTAACCGTACCTTTCGTGAATACTTCCCCTACTTCGTCCGTTACCTGCCTCTCAAGATACTGGATAGGAGGTTGGACTTTCCCAAATTGAATTCAGAGACGTCCGTTGCCAACCAAGACTGAAGAGTCTAGTCCACCCCGTTATTTGGCCTGAGTTGAGGGGAGATGAAATGGATTCACACCATTACAAAAGAGATTAGCGCGAAATGAACACAATCTGTCTCAAGTCGGTTGACAGTTTCCATTTTCTGAGCTGCTAACCGTTAGGCCATCTGCATTTCCACTTTGCTCATTAAAACACTGGATGATCAATAAGATTCTCCCTGTACAGTTTGCAGGAACAAGGGTCGTGTTGCAATATCAGATCGCCCGACGCACTCTGCGAAGTTAAACACAACTGTGTCGACATCCAGTCAAGGGATTCACAGTCGGCATGAACCCAGTTTATTGGGGGCGACTACGATGTTATTCCGTGGGGTGCACACAGAACATAGACGAGAAAATGAGGTTCAGAGGCCAGCCTTTGAAGTACTATGATTGCCCGCCAAGGGAGAGGGGACCTTGCAGCAACAGTGTGCAACGATAAGTTATTCATTTGGCCCCTCCCGGCCCTTAATGATCCTCCTTGAAAGCCCACCCAACCGAGATTTGAGGCGGCCCACCCATCTGGGACTGCATGAACTCACACCCTATTTTCTGGTTATGCTTCATTGAAGCGTTTCCAGTAAAGAAAATGTTACTTCAAACAAGGGTTTGTGATCTTCGGCAGATGGGAAAATGGAATATTGACGACGGGAGTGTGGAATGGAGTTACGAAAGTATAAAAGGAGGAAGGATGGGAACAAGGGAGGAAGGAGGGGGAAGAGAGGGAGCAAGGAAGGAAGGAAGGAAGGGATCAAGGAAGAAAGAAGGAAAAGAAATAAGCGGTTTCGAAAGTTCCAAAGACGAAGAAAAAACGATATTGCAACAATAAAAACAGCAAAAATCTTGATGAGAGTAGAAGGGTACCCGTTCCCAATACACGACACATCTCAGAAGCCGTGGATTATAATTGATACTTCAGAAGCGTTACGTTGCAGGAGATGTTAGTTCACATAGACACAAACACCCAAGTGCCAACAAGTTTAAACAGATTAAGGAAAGAATTAAATTATAAACAAACAATGGAGAAGAAAGACAAAAGAAAGATAGGTAGAAAGAAAGGGGAAAAGAAACGAGGGTATTCAAATTTCAAAGAAAGAAAGAAAGAAAAATTAAAGAGGAGAAATGAAGAAAGCCCAATATATGAAAACAAGAACCATTAGTTCAACGATACATCCACCATCTGTGGTAGTGTTAGCAGAAGGCAGAGGAGGGGAGAAGAGCAAATTGTCTCTCTCTGGGTCAATTGATTCTCATACTTGAAAAATATTGCGATATGTAAATATTCTGCCAATATTATTTTCAATAAAAACTTTAAATGGCCATTGTTAACGTTTGGGGGCTCTTTTGGCCTCTCCATTGTGATATCACCAGCAGCTGGTAAAGAAATTGACCTGAAAAGTATTTTTTGATGACGTTGCACCGCTTAATGACGTCACATCTTTCTAATGACATCGCACCTCTTCCTCCCTTCTTTCTTATTTCTGTTGTTTAACGCAACTGGGACCGATCGAAAAGCGTCTAACAGAGATGTGTGGACGTGAAGAAAAGAAGATAAAGAAAGAAAGAATGAAAGAACTATGAGAAATGGAGGAAGTTCGAGTTGAAAGAATGAGAAAAAGAATTGGAAAGAAAGAAAGAAAGAGAGAAAGAGATAAAGAAAGGAAGAAAACAAAAACGAAAGAAGTAGTTGGGGCTGAACAGACAAAAAAAAGACAGACAGACAGAAATGGGCAAAAGAAGATCAGAGAATTGTACCAATAGAGCAAATGTAAACAAAATAATACATGCTGTTCGCAAAAATTCGTCTCGGAATATATTTAGCTTCATATTACTGAGCGAAATTACATTTGCGTGTTCGCTGTGGCATAGCCGAAAGTGGGGCCGTAAAAGAACAAATGGCATTTGAAGGTCACCAATTATTCGACATGGAGTTTATAAAATACTCAATTAGGGGAACAGGAGAGATAAAGAAAAAAACAGAGAAGGAGAATAAAGGACAGAGAGAGAGAGAGAGAGAGAGAGAGAGAAGGACAAATAGATGGAAGGGACAAGAGGGGATAGGGGGCTGAGGCAGAAAAGGGCTGAATTCTGTGAACAGAGACGAAGTGGTAAAGGGTATAAAAAGTGTTTGAATTTGAGCAACTGACTGAGTAGGTTAGTAGTGCTATCTAAAAGTCCATATGAGTCAAATCATATCGTAGGTCCTCCCATACGACAAAGAATAATAAGCAATATGTGTCTCCATTTTGAACAAAATGGGATTCCACTATTATTAATTCTTTTGGTTATATTTACTTTCATCTCAGTTGTTGTAGGTTTTTTTTTTATCGCTACTAAACTCAGACTGGGTACCCTTCAGCTGTGAATAGATAAATCAATTAATACTTGCAAAAAATCTAATAATTATGATTTATAATACTTCGTCTAATGGAAAAATTGAAAAAAAATAAAATGAGATTTGTTCAAAAGAGACTTATCCGTTATTAGAAGCCGTCAGCCAAAGCTGTCACCAAACTGTCCACATAAGTTTCTTCAGTCTTTAAGTTGGTATTGCTATGTATGTATGTATCACGCGTACAGGCCCCACCATTGGAAGTATTGGGTTGAATATTAAAACATTAACTCTCCATTTGTCTAGAAAAAAAAACTTGTTCCGTTTTTTAATCCCCCCACCAAAATTTTTTTTATTGGGGTCCAATTTCAAATTTAACTTGATGCTAAATTATTCCCTTACATTGTGTCCAGCAGCATTCACGTTTGTTTTGTTTTTTTTTCGTTGTTTTTTTTTTTTTGTTAAAAATTTAGACTTTTTCGTGATTACTTCCCCCAAAATGTGAGAGAAGCAACTTATCCATTAATCACACTTTTTCCAAATTTTTGATTGATCACCCTCAACATTTTACCAGAAAACGTTCGGCAAATGATGGTTCCTAATGAGTGACTCACCAGACGTGCATCTGTGACCATTGTAGGTTTTCATGGAGCTTCCCCATGAACAAATTACTTCTTTTGTTGGATCACTAAAAGACCGAATATTGAAAATACAAGCGTGAACACTGTCGAACCCAAACTAGAAGGTCAATTCAGCATAAAATTACGTTGTAAATTGCTCCCTTATCTTATTTGTGGGCAGAGGCTTAAAAATACTTTTTGCTGACATAATTAATAAATGTTGATTTTTTTCAGCCCTCTAGCTCCATTGGTGCAGTCTGTACGCGCCACACGTGCATAGTCAGTCAGTTAGTAAGAATGACTTCGAAACTGATGAAATCTAGGCAATTATTCAAGCAGCAGAATGAATTTTTTTTAGGGTTAGTGCGTGTAGGTTTACTATTTTTAAGGATAGTGTTAGGGTTAGTATTTTTATGGTTAGGGTTAAGGTAACAGCAGCTATTTTAAAACGGGAAAGGTAACAATCCCTGAAGATATGTCATCAGTTTTGATTGACGGTTTCTTATGAAGTAAGTTATTACATTGACCCACTAAGAAGTTAGAAGATGAATCAGTCCATCACATTGGTTTACTAGGAATTAAGAAATAAGGAAGTAGTTTATGAATCGATGATGAAGATTATACAATTCAAAAGAATTCATATCAAAATGATGATTGCTTCATTAAAATCGACAAAATAAGAAAAACAGAATCCATTTCCCTATACAGTATCATTAAAAAACAACGTATCCCATTTTAACTTCTGTAGTGGCACTTCCTGAAATAAAACAAATTGATCTGAGTTGAGAGAGTGAATTCGTCATCAGTTTTTGTGTTCGTGATTCTTATTCCATGACGTCACTTTTTTTAAAAGTCAAAACTCAGTAGTTTGAAAATATTCTTCATGACAGAAATTTACAAAAAATACTGAGAACTCACGAGTTGACATGACGTCATGGTATCACTCTTTCTTTTATGCTCTCTCTTTTATTCATGCCTTAGATTTAAAAGTCTTAAATTCGTATGTCTGACGAATTCACGATGATAAAGTCAACTCTGGGAGTTTGACAGTAGAATAATTCTTGTGCTTTAATCATCCAAACTAAAGGAAGATATTTACTCAGTTTAATAACGGTCTATTTGCTAAATGATATTTGCTTGACTGGAACTAAAATAAAAACCCTAAGTCCGCAACATTCAACATGTTTTTTCTCTGGCCGTATTTTTTATCTATTTATAACGAATATGTTTCGGCTTGTCAGGCCATTATCAACGTCTAGTCGATAAATGCGTCCAGATTTTATAAATCGGTTTGGAAATATTTTTAAAGCATGATGTTACTGAGTGCAAGTCTTGGAACATTAATAACAGCCAGAGCCGTTGTGATCAAGTGCAGTGACGTAATCTTCAGCAATCAAAATTCCATTACCTTTAGTAATATCATTATATATTAATGGAGGATCCCAGCTTAACCTTCCAGTGATTTTCGCGCAAGTCTGGGTCCCTGGCGTTGTATTACTCAAAGAACGTGACCTTGAGTGCTTCATGGACTTCGTGTGAGTAAACTTGAGTATTTACTTGCATGGTGTTCAAGTGAATGTCTGTCTTGTGTGAATAACCCTCTGATCAATGGATTTTTAAGGTGAGGCCTGATTGCCCAGGCCAACTCTACCCTTTAAACCAACTGTTAGCATTATATGGTCCACTGGGGTTGAACGGATAGGAACAGGATTCTAAGGTCGTAGGTTTTCCAGGAGTGTCCTTCTCCTGGTTGATGCGAGCTAATTGATAGGAAACTTCCTATCATCATGGTTTAAAAGAAAAACTTTCTCTTTTGCATTGCCGTTCTTCTGTGTTTGACTATATCACTTTACATCTTGCCCTTTATAATTATTTGAGCAGTGGAAAAAACAATTAAGTTATTAGTGGCTAAATACTGGTTATAGAAAGTATGTGGGGACATCAGTGAGTCAGGAGCCAAATGAAAAAGAAGGAATTTATTTTACACGACAAATATCTGTTTTTGGTTATAATGCATTGAAGCGGTGTGAACTCGCCATTTTTTGTATAAACGACGGAAACTACGTTCGACACATAATACACCTGGTAAATATTCACCGATGATCCTGAGGTACACACTGAGAACATTTTGAATGTGTGGGTGAGTTTGAAACGCAAACTATGGCGGCAGTTGGTACATTTAGAGCCCTCCTCCAGACATTTCTCTCGGAATTCCAAAGACGAAACCACTACTGCGATAATGATAAGTTTGCTTTTTCTGTTAGTCTCGTAATTGACTTATATAACCTTAACTCTAAACTTAAACCGAAAACCTAACACTGACAATGACCCTAAAGCTGACACTAATCCTAAACCTTAATACTAACACTAACCTTAACCCGTAACCCTTAAACCAAGCACTAACCCTAAACCTACCGCTAATTTCAATCATTTGTTGCTAGATTCACTAAAATACAGTTTTGAATGGCCCAGTTGTCTGCTTTCATTCGTTCTGTAATTGACGTATCCTTTGTTGTTAGATATATTATGTCTGTGAGTCTGAATGTTCAAACATATAGTTGTAAATGGTCAAAATAGTAACCTAGTTCAATGTGTAATTACTCTTTTGAAATATCTGAAAGCATTCTTAAGAAATAAAATGTCGGTTATATGCAAGCTGTTACTAAACGTATTTTTTTCTTTGTACCGTTTCATTCAGTTTGAAAACGGCGTTGACTAACAATGTCGAAATATTACAAATAAAAATTAAAAATAGCACGTCTGCTGCAAAGAAAAATATATTTATTATTACCGTGCTATTAAAGATGTCACTAAAACAGGCTGTTACTAAGTGTTACGTCATAATGTTGATTTAACAGATTTTCTCTGTATGTACACATTAACACTTGCGAATTAAACTTGCTGAAAATGGAAGTCGCTGAATGTGTCTGTACGTGCTTAACTAGTGTAGTACACTCGCTGAAAAGTCGCCGAATGGAGACTAGTTGTAATTGGGATTCGCTGAAATTCAAATTTGTTGAAAGTGGATGTTGCTAAATTTGCATGCTTTTAATTGAACTGAAAACAGAAATCGTCGAAACGTTAGGTACCGAACTTAGATCAGCTTTAAGTGGGAATCGCTGAACTGACCAAAGACTGTAAAAATGTTTGTTCTGCGTCCGAGAGAGAATTATCCGAGAGGAAAATTATTGGCTGCAGAGTTGGTTTTGCGGATAAGCTGTCACATAATCAGAGAATTTGTTTACAGCATCTATTCGTATATTAGGCGAGAAGTTTGGACCCAGCCTTGGTGGCGGAGATCGTTGCGTACTTCTCAATAACGCAGGTGGTTGGTGTCCCTTCTGATCTTTACATGGCCTGCGCAAGACCAAAAAACTTTTTAGCGACTGAAAAGTGTGCAGAAAATATTTCTATTTTAGAGATGATCGTTGATTTTTTTTGTCAAAAGTTTATGAAACAAAAATCAGTTACTTTTAACAAAAAGTGTATAATGAAATAAATGATTTCGGTGTACTGATTATCTATTTATTGAACAAACATAGCCACCAAAGTTTGGCAGAAGACACTTCCTTGCATATGTTTGTGTGTTGGTTTACGTGTTCAAGCGCTTCTGGCCATACCGTTTTGTATACAGTTTTAAAAAATTGGCATCGAATTCAACTATACCCATTCTGAAAAAAATGTTTTTAGTTTTGGAAAAAAAATCTTTATTGACCTTTTGGGGGCTTTATCCAAACAAGTTTATCAATAACATAAAGATTATCCAGATGTTTGTAGATTAATTTTTTTTTACTTTATTTTATATCCTGTTGAAAACGTCAGTGATGTCACAAATAGATTTTAATCTGACCATATTTATTCTTCAATGGAATTCTTTTTACATAACTACAAATTTTGACGCTACGGTTGTTCAATTATTGAATAAGTCGGCGAGTTATTATTCAATCCTAAATTGTGCGTGGTATTAACATTTTACTGAGAGGCATAATTTTTCTCATTCAGCTCACAGAGAACACTGGTTCGAGACCAAGTAAAAACTAGGATCTCGAATATTGACAGGCAGGTTGCTTGGAAGATTGGCGCAACATAATCTTTCTAACCTGCATTTACCATCCCCAATTTAAACCTTGTGTTTAACTAAGCCAGGTTCAGCAAAAATATAATGTGAGAATTTTTGCATTAGAACAACAAAAAAAAGTTAAATGGGATCACATTATACGAGAGTGTAATATTTTTACAGTTTTGTTGTCTTGTATCAACGAAAAAAAGCTACGTACAGTGATTTTGCTCTGATGCCCAGTCATAGTATATAAGCGCTTGATTAAAACAATTTACTACGTCAATTTGCGATTGTATTTACTTGAATTATAGGTGACAGATAGATATGTCCGAAACCCTTACATTCATCCCTCTTAAGTGGCCAAAGATACTCAATCCAGGGTTTTATTGACAATAAAAATCATCTTGAAAGATAAGACGATGCCTCTGGCAGACTGACAGCTCAGCACTTTATATCTTCCACAAATATGCATGTAGTTATGAGTTGTCTATCCGGAGAGTCTCTCACCATTTAATATCAAGGGTTAAATAGCCTGCCTATGGCGTGGACGCCTTAGTTTTCTTCGAAGTACTCCCTTGACACCTCGAACACTTATACCAGCATCTATCCACTATTGAGAACAGTCAGCGAAGTCCTCTTTACTGTATCGCCATCAGCTGCGTCGTCACGTTAATCTCGTTCACAGTCTGAAATACGCACTCTACCCCCACTTTTCAATGGCGAATAGCCAGACGTATCAGAGAACAAAATCTGGACTGTATTGTAGTTGAGAGACTCGAGTGATGCGATAGTTTGAAAAAACAAAACAAAACAAAAAACAACAGAAACATGAAGGATGTCCAGACGCGATCATTGTGAATATAACGGCCACGCAGTAAACAAGCACACACAACATCATCTGACTGTCAACTGAGTAAGCCTTCTGAAGAGTGTCTATACATGCATGCGCAGTAAAGTCCCTTCTAATTTATAGGAGAGTAACGTTGAGGCCGCGCAACTGGTTCTCAGGATATTCAAAATGATTGGATATTTTTTCAGACAGACCACGTATTCGAAGCAAACAACGTCTGTTTAAACATTTCACATGCAAACATTATAGTTACGATCATAACATCACAGGGGGTTTCTCATTATTCACAATTCTTTTTTTACCTACAGAACGGGGTTAGAATTATGCATAAGATAGCATCCTATAGTTGCCGCTCAAAGATTCACCAAGAGAATTTGTTGGTTTGTTTCTGAGTTTTCTCTTTGTATATCTCATTGCGCATGTGCAATAGTTCATGGTGATGAAGTTTAATAGGTGTGTGTGCCCGATGGTCCTCGTGCTCTCAATGCATTAATCCACAGGGGCAGGTTTCGACCTTTCTATCGAAACATTCTGTTGTTCCTTATTTGTTGCTAGTTTAGCCATGACGGGATACATGAAATATATGGATTTTATAATCGCAGATAATAGAGATCTGCATTGGAGTAATCTTGGGGAATAGCGTTCTGCTGGCCAATAACGGATTTTCAATAATTTTTCTTTTGTTTTGGCTATTATTAATTTTTTGTATTATTCATTAAATTTGGGATTATGATAATTATTTATCATTATTACTTTTTTTCTCTATTCCTAGGATAACGTGAACTATAACTATTTTTGCCCACATATCTCTGTCGGACGCTTTTTGGTCAGTCGGTCGGTTGGTCGGTTAGCCTCAGTTACGTTAGACAGCTGAAAAAGTAAGGAAGAGGTGTGATGGATGTCATTAAAAGGAGTGACGTCATCAAAAGGTGTAACATCATTAAAATAACTCTTCCGGTCATTTTTACCAGCTGCCGATGACGTCATGATAGAATGTCCGAAGTTTATTTTGTATCTAAAAATAGCCAAAAAACGGCAAAACACACCCATCTTCCCGCTAAAAGTGGCCATATACAGTTCTTATTGAGAATAACAATTTTTAGAATATTTTCGTATCGCAATATTTTACAAGGAGTCAGAATCAATCGACTCAAAGAAAGAATGCTTGCTCTTCTTCTCGTCCTTCTGCGACTGCTATCTCAGATGGCGGACGCATCGCTGAGCTCATGATTCTTGTCTCTAAAGCAAACAACTGCCGAAGAATTGTTGAAAAGATCTATTGAACAAATTTCTCCAAGCCAAACATAAAAAGTGCCGTCAACAAAGCAGGCATGAAGTGGAGGTTTGAATGAATAAAACGGTGGCCGTATCGATAGATTCAAATTTCAAATATGGCTTTTCAAACTGACGTTTATTTCCGCACAACTTATTACAGGTATTCATCCGCCACCCCACGAGAGTGGAATGTGACACGAGGTCAAGTTTCTGAGATGACATGCGCACAAATGCGAATATTTCTTGACGATAAGGTGTAAGTTCAATCCACGTTGCCGGGCTGGCATCACTCATGGCGACGAATTCATCCACACGTAAAATAAAATTGAATTTCAAGCCAGAATCAGAATAAACCTATTTTGACGAAAGCTATAGACGAATTTATTGGAGGACAGTGAGATGTCGAAAATAGTTACGTACATATTCTTGTGTGAATTTTGTTAGACGAGGTGTTTTAATTATTGAACCACCGGAGCCACCAAAGGTGGCGAGAGATTTAATCCGTTTTATAGGTGCATATGTTTGTGTGTATGTGTGTTTGATTATGTCTTTGAATGTTCCAGCGCTCCTGACCAAACCGTTTTGTCTACAGACTTCTAAAAAAAATGTTTTTATTTCTAACCTTTTTTGGTCTTATTTTGATATGTTTATTTATAACATTTACATTCTCCAGAATCTTCAAGTTTTCTAGTTGATATTCTTTACTCCAGGTGTTTCCCGTGGAAAACGCCGGTGTTGTCATAAATAGAATTTATCTGACCATATTTATTTTTCAATGGATTTTTTTTCTACGTGACTTCAAATTTTGATGCTACGGTTGTTCGATTATTGACTGTGAAGGCAAGTTGGGTGTAAAAGACTATTTTCCTCGTCTATGCTGTCATTTCTTTCACAACGTTTCAGCTGTGTATCCTCATATGTATATTAGTAGTAGTTCTGGCGCTGTAATAGAGCCCTGCAGCACTTTCTAAGTTGACTAATGAAGCCATTTCAGATCATTGGCAAAAGTTTTTCGCTGTGATGCCCTTGTCGAAAAAGTACATCTTACTGGGTGTAGTTTACGAAAGAACCATACACCTCAGCAAGTAATTTCGAGAAATTTACTATCAAATGTCATAGACCCAATTTTTTAAAAAAAGAAGGAAATACATGTATGTTCTGATAGCTATAACATAAGGGGGATAATTGTTGATGGATCTGCTCCAAAAAAATTTTTTACATAAAAGTTTTATGAGTCGATTTACCAAGAGGACAAAAATATCTCAATTGTATTGTAATTGTCTGCTAAACTACCTTCTAATCACTACTCTGAGACGATGTGCCCTCGCAGGTAGTTCGACAGGTGCAGAGCATCTCGTAAGAATCGAACTCACTACAGTAGTAATTGGATGTCACGATAGTTTACTAACCATTGCTCCACAAAGATGCCCTTTCTAAGCTATGCTTAGGAATGATCAAATTTGAGTGCCAACCGCAGAGCAATAGTTACCAAAACTGATCTTGCAGGTCATTATTCGCAAGTTCGGTTCGTGGTGAGTCTCCAATTATCACGGCTAAGTTTAATAAATCGATTCACCGTAGCCCCACAAGTCGCCTGGTAAATCATCCAAGTTCCTCTCTCTTCGCTCGTCTATGTTTGTGTGTGTATGTGTGTATGCTCAGGCGCTCCTGATAACATTTTTGGGGCTGCACCATTAGTCACCATCTAAAAAAGTAATTTTTTTTCTCTCTATGGTCATTTTGGACCAACAATGCCCAAACCTTGTACTGGTATCTTATAGATAATTTTAGATCTATTTTCTTTAGATAAGTTCAGATAAAGATCTATTGTTTATAGATAATTCAGATAATCTCTTAGATAATTGGTTTTGGTACAAATGCAGGCTACAGTGATTCATTTATTCGATGTACGGATGTTTAAATAAAATTCTATTTTAGCCATAGAGCATCCTCACCGGATGCCTCACTATTGTTGCTCAGTGTTAGACTCAGCTGAGCTCAGAAAGTATCTATTATACGGAAACCTTCCAAGTATAGTCTTCATCGGTCTTTTCTTCCACGGAATGCCTAAGACTACAAAAGCTCACAGAAAAAATTAACCACTGCATCGGAACGGTTTCAAAATGCAGTCCCAGGGAGTAGATATACACGAATAGATGAGCAAAATATAGGATGTTTCAGGGAGGCAATTTTTTTTATCCCTGCCACTCCCTGTAATTTCCTGCCACTTCCAAATAATACTAGTCGTCAAATGTAAACAAACTCCCTGCCATTCTCTGCTACTTCTAAATACTCTTGGTTCACAAACATGAACACACGCCCAGCGATTCCCTGTTATACGTTTAATTAAAGAAAGAGAAATAGTAGTATCCAGAAGCGGCATTAACCTGTGACAAAGGGCGACAGGGAATGGCAGGGAGTAGCAGGGATAGAAAATTCCTACCGTGTGTTTCTTAACGGAAGCAACCCAGAGGATAAAAGGCTAGAATTTACGCCCACGTAAACTTTATGCTGCAATATTAGTCACAAGGCAACACTGTACTCAGAGACAACAGTATTCAGTCGTTGAAATGGTTGCATCATGTGCTGGCCTCATTCAAGCACCCATTTCTTTGTTTTGTGTCGATATACTGCTTTCCAATGTGATGGAACGTTTATTTGATGAAACAGGAACGAATCTGTATCTAGGCAACATGAAATCTATTGTAAAGTTAAAAAGTATGTTTAATTAGAATCTTTTTTCGTAATCTTTTCGTAATTTGTGCCTTTAAAAAACGTTTTTAGATTTAAAATAGTTCAAACGCAAGTTGCCAAAAAAGACGATTACATCCTTTTTGGAACACGCTGTGTGTGGAAGTTTTACAGAGATTGGAAAACATGTATCGTCAAAAAGGATTTACACTTATTGTACTTTCGAAAAGTTTGGGCAAGATAATGTCCTCTTCATTGACCGATGAGTCGTCTACTAATGATGAATCATCAGTTTAATGAGTTATCGAATTCTCTAAACCGATCAGACTTAGACAAGAAGACTAGATTAACAGAACAAGAGACATCCAATACCCGACCAGCAACGTTTAACGTGCAAAGCATAGAAAGATCAGCAGTCACAAAAATACCAGCTAGACGTAATATGCCTACAAAAGATGAAAATCCGAGAGGAAATATATTATCAAAGAGACTGGCAGACGACATTACGAGAGCTGGAGGGGCATTGTCGTCAGTCGGTGTCGACGCGGGACTCCATTAATAAACTAACTGTACGTGGAACCACCCTATGATAATCAACGAAAACTATTAACGGACTACTGATACTGCAACAACCACTATGACAAGAGGCCTTCTCCTATAAATACTTGGGAAAACTGCAATAAAACTGAACCACTTGTCAACCCCTTCGTTTCTTGTTCCGTAAAAAAAACCCCAACTTGCTACTCTTTGCTTCTCTCATAATAAACGACCAATAACGAGAAAACCACTGTACGAACTCCAAGTGGGCAGAAACCAGAGCTACCTTTACTTGTCTCTGGGTGTTACCGTCATACTCGGGTTAGGTTTAAGGCCACCCACACTCAATGTCAATGAGAGCTGTGCACCAAGTTGGTGTGTCCCGTGTATATGACAAACTCATTATGAATCGACAGGGAACATCAGAAGGAAGAACCAGAGACGTTAATGTAACTCTGCCATATTTCGTTCTGTTTAAATCATGGAACACAGGTCATACAGTAGGGGACATCAGACGGTTACTGTTTTATTAGTTTTTTTTTTATGGAGAACACACACACAAAGACGAACTTACACACACACACACACACACACACACACACACACACACACACACATACATACAGACACACACACACACACATGTTTGTGGGCTATTTTTCGTTATTAATAAATTGCCTAATACTTACTGGACAGACCACACACACACACACACACACACACACACATCTATATATGCACATGTTTGTTTGTTTGTGTGTGTGTGGTCTGACTAGAAAGTATCAAGTAACGAAAAACAGCCTACTGAGGGCGATGGCACCCGAGTCCCCTTAAAAAATACCCCCCTTTTGGATCCTACACAATAATCCCAGCGACCCTTCCACTTTTCAAAACAGTGTGCTGAGTCTTCTTTCAGAATCACCATCAGCTGATTCGTCACGTTCTCCTTAATCTTGTTCACCTCCACCCTTCAACAGCGAGGTCAGAAGTCGCCGGTAACCAAATCCGTCCTGTAGGGGCCGGGTGATGATAGACCTAAGTGGTGCGATGTTTTCGGTCATGGTGAATGCAACAGTCCCACAGCACCAAAGCTCACCCAATGGTGTCTCACTGCCGACTGCATGAGCTTATTTTCATGCAGGCACAGTAAGGTCCTTTCTGATTGGTTGGCAAATTAGGTGAAAACCCCGCAACTGGTTCTCAAGATATTGATAATAACGAATACTTAACAGACAAACCCCGCACGCATGCGCCCGAACACACACTCACACAATTTCAACTTTTATGGTCAAATTCATTTTAGAAAGCAGTTGTTCTGACAATGCTTGTTTTTTGTCTTAATAATAACGACTGCTTTACAGACAACAAAGCTTCAAAATGTTGACTTGCCCCTCAAACCCAAAGTTGCCAATGTTTTTTGCTTTATTTATATTTTTTTCGAATTTGTGAGTCCAATGTTGACAATATTTTGATGTGAAATTTGCTTTTCGTGTTTTAAAGTCAAGTATTGCCAATCGAAATGTTTGTTTTGTTTTGTATTGTTTTTTAATTTTCTAGACTTTGAGAATAACTTCCAGAATTGAAAAAAAATCCCCTCTAAATTGGCAGCCTTGTAAACCTGCAAGCCAGCGCAGAGACAATGAAGTAAGACTGCCAAAGAAATTATGATATAGGGCAAACATAATAAACGTTGTCATCACTAGATTCTACTATTTCCCGTCTTAGGTGACATCTCGAAATCACATGATCTGCTTCCTCGATTTACAACGTCAATTATACTGACAGATGACCTAGCGGTATATACTTCTGGTCGGGGTTTTTTGTTTCTTATCATCATATATATGAGGTCTATCTGCAAAGTGTACAGCCGTTTTCAAATATCTTGAGAAATGGTTGCGCGGCCTTAGCGTAACTTGGCAACCGATAAGGAAGGACCTTACTGTGCATGCTTTAACAGACATTCTCCCGGGAGGTTGCTCAGTTGAAAGTGAGATGTCACTGTGTAGTGCGTATTGTGTGATCACCCCGTTCACCATGATCGAACAGGCCATTCTCCACATCTCGTGCAGGCTTTTTTTTTTTTGCAAAACATTGCACTGCCAAGGTCTCTGAACAGCACTACAGTTCTGATTCTAACACTGTATTCTCGGCCGATTCGTTCTTTATCCTTACTCTATATACTAGACTGAAAATCGGAGCTGAGTAATAATCATTATTAGATACGGTCAAACAAAACTGTCACCAGAACTGTCGAAATAGTGTTCTTCAGTTTTCAAGTTGGTTCGGCTGGCTGGCTATAACGCGTGTATATGCCGTGCTAACGAATTTGGGTGGCTAAAACTTCCATTTTACTCCTTATATCTACAAAAAAAAAAAACTGTTTTTATACATTGAAAATCCCTCCAACCTCAAATTGGGTTTTAGTGGAAGGGGGCTCAGTTTGCAATGTAAGTCTACGCTAAATTGATTCCCAGTTTGTGTCAGCACTAATGCTTGTTGTTTTGAAATTCAGACTTTTTCAGTGATCAACGCCCAACAAAAAGCGTATTTAAAAAATACTTTAATTGATCACCCCTAACACGGCATGTTTCAAAAAGACGTTGGTCACACGACAGTTTCTATTGAGCGACTAACCAGACCTGTTTTGACTAGTTGTTCAGCTAATGTTCTTGTCTTATGTTGGTTTTCGCTCTTCTATTGTAATGATGAAACCAACAAGAGAATATGTGTCCAAAGAATTCGTGAAATGATAATTAACGAGTGTTTCAGGCGATGGAACTCCTTCTTCTTGTTTGTATTGTCAACACGACGTTTCGATTGATCCTTTCTATAACCGTCTTTAGGTGTACTCGATGGTGGTAAACAAAGGTTTTTTTTCTCCAGTTGAAGCAAAGCTTATAACGTAGGACTTGTGTGTTTTCCATCAACCATCAAGGTTGTCTTTGAACGTTAAAAAATCTTGGCATGTTAATGACCATACTCAAAACAATAGACAGTATCGTGAAATTATAATTAGAAAACAATTATCATAGTATCTTTGGATGTGTCTGCACATCTCTTTTATTTTCTTTCTTTTTTCATTGTAACTCAACCCAGGCCGTCGATCTACGGCAGTGAGTAAACAGCGTGGATCAGAAATAAAGAATAAGCTCTCGCTAAGACTCGAACCCGCTCCTATTCCTAAAGGGGAAACTTGGTTAAATAAGTTATAAAAAAAAGATAAACTACTGAAGTCTCTTCAATGGATGGATCTGTTGTTTGAAGTGTTGGATTGGAGCTGTCTCTATCGGTGAATTTCTCATCTTTAATTGGAAGAGTCCATGTTACGGGCAGGCAACCGGGAGAATCACATTGTTCATTATATAAGTAAGATTTAAAAAGAAAACTGTCCCGCAGAAAAATAAATGTCTATTTCCGTTGATGTCCTCTTAACTTGATTAAGAGCTTACTTCCGGTGGAAGCGGAGACGATACGTAATCTCCCGGAAAAGTACAATCACTATTGTTCGGCTCTGTCAGGAAGTATGCATTTTTACTTATATATTTCTTATCGCCTAAGTGTTTTATTCCTTTTCACAATTGCGCAGTCTGTTCAAAATCAGGTGAGAGCAAGATAATGTATAGTAAGTGACGGCTAAGAGATTATGTTTGAGGGCGAGAAGATTGAGTTCTGTGCTTGTATGCGTGTACCATGACTGCAAACATACCCGCACACGCATGGGCGTCCACCAAGGCGCCCACCTCATCAACCAGATCAGGCGTTATTACCTAGGGTGAGGATATTTAAGAGTTGGAGTCTTGTGGCCAATAAAGGATAATGCAATAACTCATGTACCCAACTTGATATGAAAATATTGTATTGCTCGTCATTGCAGTAAATAATTGAACAACCATTGCGTCAAAATTTAAATCCAATTGAAGAATTAGTATGATCAGAATAGATTCTATGAAGGACATTCCAGGCGTTTTCCTCTGGACAACATGTGAAATAGAGGAAAAACATCTGGAGAATCTAGATGTTATCTATTAAACCCGTAAGGATAAGGCCCCCAGAATGTCAGGAAAGCATTTTTTTCCAAAAATCAAAACATTTTAGAAGGGTTCTCGTAGAGTACTAACCGATGCCAGTTTTCAAGTCTGTTGATAAAACAGCATGGCCAGGAGCACTTGAACACTCAAACACATAAACAAACACAGGCATTTATTAAAAAAAGGATAGGACCCTCTGACACCTTTGGTGGTTACATTTGTTCATTTCTTCGCTGGTAACAGGATTGCCACTAAGATATATTCGGTGAACACTCTAAAATATATCATCTGGATTTTTTCATGCCGATTTATTGATATAACACAAATACTGAAAGCAGACGGATAGATCGATAGATATGAATAGAGATATATTGTAGACAGTCATGAACGAATACATAAATATATTGGGAAAAAAAAGAAGAAATATCTTTCAATCGAACACGTATTCTTAAGAGATCTGTCCCCAAAATTCAACCAATTCTCCCAAACCCCGTTTTTCACTCTTCCACAAAATCTCATTAAAATTCATTGAGTACTTTTAGCAATATCGTGTGGACAGATAGCCAGACAGATTAAAGGACCCCCTAACTGCATTGACGATGGTGAAATGCACAAAAACAGTCACCTACATTCATTTATCAACGCGAGTGTCTAGTTACCTAACGTGTACATGTAGACTCAGATAAACACATATTGACATCGATACACGCGTAATGTTTGAATCTTGTGATTTCGAAAGACTAAATTGTTTTTCATAATACAGTTGACTCCTGTTATTACCATAGCCTCGGGGATTTAAACGTGCCGTTATAACGACTTTGCCGTTATAATTGGTATATTTTATACAAAGTACAATCTAATTCCCCATCTTACTTAAGGCGGCATTAATTCAAGGTTTTATTGATTTCAGTTTTTCCTTTCGGGCGGCATTAATTCAAGGTTTTATTAATTTTAGTTTTTCCTTTTAGGCAGCATTAATTCGAGGTTTTATTAATTTCTGTTTTTCCTTTTAGGTGCCACAGTCGCCGAATTGTGACCACACATCCCACTCAGTCAGTAGATAATATATACGAAAATATGACTAGAAATCTGCTGTGCATAACATCAAAAGGTAACACACATATATTGGCATAGTTCTGAAGTAAAATACCAGAGTCGTTCTAGTCAGATTTTGTCGTAATTTCGAAGTAAAAGTGCATTTTTTTGTAAAATGGTAAAGTTATCCTTGAAATATACATACGTGGGTATAGGTATTATTTCTTTTTAATATGTACTTGCAAATTATGGCCCAGACAAATTAGCTTTGGACCCGTAAGTAATTTTGATTTCAAAATGTCCGCTATCATGGAAAAAAATGGCAACAATTTTATTTTTAATCTGGATATTTTTTTAGATATGACTTGGTCAGGTTGCCAATATTCTATCTCCAAAAAGTTATAATTCAGAAAGTGTGCCAAAAATCAAGAGCTTCGTTTCTAGATTGACCTATTCGTCTACAACACAATATAACTATGCCTACTCTGAGTATCTTTATAATACTTTGCTCATTTAGTATTGAACAAAACATATTGTAAAATAAGAACAATATGATCTTTTTTTAATCATGCAATTTGCTCAAACAATCGTGATAGCCATTTACCGTAGTTTTTAGCCATTTTATAATAAACTGGAAGGCTGTTTGAATTAGCCACCATAAAATTGAACATCACCTCAAATTATTTCTTCATTCTTAACTTGTGGTCGATCATTCTGAATTCAGAATGAAGACAGTACAATTTCGAGAGCCTCTATTTTTACTTAAATATCACCATTTACAGTTGTGTTTATGAAGAAAAATTCCCCAAAGTTTCATGCCTTATGTTGATTCTGTTATTCTACATGAATTACTCTGTTTGATACTAAATCTGTTAATGGTGTATCTACTTCAAGGTTTGACCATTTTGTAGGTGTAATTCGACTGGACTGTCACGGAAATCTTGAAATTATTTACTACCAAAAGACTTTTCAGAACTAAAAATCCTACTATCCAAGATGGCCGCAACCTGATGACGTCATCGTATACAAATGAGTTTTTTTTCCTACAAAAATTTGTGCTATACTGATCATTTCATTTTTATATGGCGGCTTTCTATCATGAACCATTCTTCTATATCGTTACAAAAAACAGCAAGTGAAAATTGTCGTTATGAACTTGGGTTTCGAAATGATGCACTGAAACCTTCGTGTGCTGTTGCTCCGAACCAATCTCCGACAATGATCTTGCCGTTAGAATGTATGTATCATTAAATTGTGCCGCTAGAACAAGTGTCTTTATAACGTGTTTACTGTATAAACACTATAGCATTGATAGTCTTATGGTCTAAATCTTTAAATGAATTACATACAAGCCTGGAACCGGGCACAAGTTACGTTCCATGTAAAGGGTTACGTGTTATAGCCTGGCACATTTTCTTATTCAAATTTCAAAGAAAATTGAGATGAAATAAAATTCCATCATAATGTTGGAAAAAATTATATTAAAGATTTTGGGTAAATTGAACCCATAAACAAAATTTTGCTGTCAAGAAACTTAAACTCAAGTTATGTAAATAGTAACGAAGAATATTGTAAGGTGACAAAACTGTTTTCTTTCATTTTTTTCCTCTCTTTGATTGAATCTCCATCACTTAATACGAATTGAGTTAAGGTACTGCCTCACTAAATGAAGCACTGGCCGTGTTAAGAAGGCTTGTCACCTACTGAAAATACAGGCTCTGTACCGACAAATCCTGTATTTTCAGTAGGTTGACAGGTCTTCTTTCTCACAAGTCTAGAGCAACATAATCCTTTAACACCACCCGCATTCACTCTCTGGGCATTCTCCACTTCTTAGGCTATTTCCACGCTCTATAGAGTACAGAAACAAACGCGTGGGCTAATAGGCAATGAGCTGTTGTATTTCTTCAAGTTCAAACTTCTGTCTCATCGCTGTGACGTAGCAAGTTCGGCAATTTTTTATCGTTATTTCTATGGAAGGTGTTCAGACGAACTGCATACCCAAGTTTCTCCTGTCAAGGAATTTTATATTAAAACTCGGTCTGCAATTAAGGCACATCCCCCCTTTTTAGATATATCAAGGACTCACTGCTTGTTCCACGCAGATAATTTCTTCTCAAGGACATCTGCAATTCAGAATAAACTACCTTCTGAATGATTTCCCGTCGGGAACGATCTTGACATTTTAAAATCCTGAGTGAACATTGAGTTATCCAATGTTAGTATATCTTCGTCTTCATTCTAAACACGTTATGTTTTAGTGCTTCCAACTTGACATTTTTAACATCAATGAAGTTATTCTAACATTTTTTGTCATACTATTCTTAATTCGGTGGCATAAATAATTCATTTTTTTTACTAACCCTTTGATTTAAAAAGTGGTCGAAAAAACTTGCTTAGGGCGACCAAAAGTAAAAAAAAAAAAAAGCAAAACAAAAAACTAAACTTGATAAATATGCTATCACAATTAGCATCGTCATTACACACATATGGGAAAACCAATTCCGAGATAAGATATCAACAATTACACTTACTTTTGGTCAAGGCACAAGTGCGCCACTTTAGGCCATTCTGTTTTGTGTGATTTCATCAAATTTCTACCGGAAACTTCACCCCTTAAAGTGGTTTCTTTTGATACTTTTTATAGTATAAAGCGCCTTTTTTATCTACATTATTTATCGCCATTTGGCAGAGAAGTACACGAATAAATATGCCTGTCATTTCCTCCCAAAGCCAACGAATGTTTCGGTCGAAACCAAACCTCGCACTGACAAGAGGCGACGATAGCTACGATCGGGAAGTTTGGACTCAAAAGGATTAGAAACAGTCTTCCAAAACTGTCAACATAGGTTTCTTCAGTTTTTTAACTGCTCTGGCTTCCTGACTGACTGGCCGTCTGGCTATGCATGTATCACGTATATACGTCGCACCAATGGAGCTGGAGGGCTGTAAATCTACTTAACATATCAAGAGAGAAAATTTCTGAGCCCCCCCCCCCCCTAGTTTTTTTTTCGAATGGGGATTTGATTTTCGATGTGAGTTTGTGCTAAATTTTTCCCTTAGTCTGTTTTTGCGCGTGTGTGTGTGTGTGTTTTGTTTTTTTTAAATTCAGAATTTATTAGTGATCACTGCCCAGCTCAAAGCGAATGAAGTAACTTTTTCATTGATCATCCCTTTTTCCAATTAATCGCCTCCGACATTGGTCACATGACATTTTGACTAACCAGATCTATTTTAAATTTGGTTGATTTTTATGTGTTTTTATGGTTTAAGCCTCAATTCTGACGTATACTTGAATCTTACGAGTAGATTAGGTGCATTGTTTTCAATGTGTAAAACTGGTGTTTTTGGAGCTCAAAGTACTTTAAATTAGTGTAAAATCAGTTAAATTATAACGGGTTATCAATAAGAAGGAACTTACGTAACGACATTAGTAACTGTTGTTGTTATTGTACGTAACTTTGAGAAAAATAGAGCGCTTCTTGTATAATACCTAGCAGATCACTCCTAGTGATTTCGATGCTCACAGGGTGCTTCATACGTGTGGCGTTGTGCTAAAACTGAACTACGCATAGTAAATAATTATGAATTTGAGGAGAGTCATTGTGATTCCGAGCTTTGACCAGATAGATCAACTCCTTTGAGTGGTTGATGTTGTTACCATAACGTTTTGTCCGATCCATTCCACACCCTTCTTTTGATGTACAACTCGTAAGGAAATAATTGTACATCGAAAGAGGGCAGCCTATTGGCTGGGACAAAACTTTGTGGTGGGATCATCAATAACACTAAGGAGGTGCCCGGACGAAGTTTCGAATGTTATCCATTATTCGTTTGTGACCAGTAATTTTATAAAATCTTAATTCCAGCTAATTTTTATCGCAATGCACACATTGTCATTCCACGATCGCTAGTAAGCAACGTAAACCGGAAATAAAGGATAAGCCCCCAACAAGAGTCGAATTCGTATCACTTATCCTCGACAGCTGTCTAACTGATTTAGCTGCAACGGGCAAATTGGTTGTAAACATTCACTCATTCGGACGTCACTATCTTCTCGGTTTACATGCACTAGAAATATTGGTTGTAATATTATTCGTATTTCTTCGGTGAAGCATTGTCAGTTATCATCAATGTTTTACTTTTTTTTTGTTTTGTTTAATCTTAATTTCAGTTGCTAAATATACCAACTCCCAAATCATTATAAAAGCTATGTGACTAAATTTCAATGACTGCAACCGGTTTGACTTCGTAGCCTAATCGGTAACGCAGCTGCTCGGGAGGGGCAGACTTCCGAGGGTAAGTGATACGAATTAGTCTCACCAGATAGTGGAAAGACGATCTGGGAGTTTTGATGAAAAGAGATTGAACTCAAGTTGAAAGAAATACTCTAAAAATTAATCATAATACAGAAAAACGGTCACTCTTCCCATTGTCCAAGTCAGCCATTTCCTTCTCCAGCAATCAGATTTGTGCCGTACAATTAAAACAAGTAAAAAAAAAAAAAAAAAAAAAAAGCTACAAGATTACAAGAATCATAGCATTTTTTTTATATGAAAAGACAGGTCTGGTTAGTCACACATTAGAAACCATCACACAACCAACGTATTTTGGCAGTATGCTGTGTTGAGAGTTATCAACAACAAAAAAATGAACCCTCCGTTTCCTCTAGACAGAATACGAGTATATGTTGAATTTCGAGCAGTCTAGCTCTATTGGTGCGGCCTGTACCGGCGACAGAGATACTTCAGCCAGCCGGATCAATTCTAAAACTGAAGAAACCTATGGTGACAGTTCTGGTTGACTATTTCTGAAAAGAAAATGAACCAAATTTTCTAGCGGAAACGGAAACCATAAAAATTTACGTAATTGACTTAGAGCCACCTGCACCGGAAGTGACCTGTTTTAGCCAAGTAATAATCGAAATATGTCTACCGTTACCTCTCTCTCTCCACCGGCCGTATTTACACGCCTTTCTCACCCCGTCATTTTTTTTTTTTATTTCGCTAATGAAGGACATCAACTGAAATGACGGAATGTCGAGGAGTGAAGGACAACAGTGTGACACTTGTAAGCTTTCATTTCCTTCGTCGTTACTAGATGTATCAGTCGTCAGAGAGAACTACTTTATGACCGCTACACGCCCGCTGTTAGTACAGCGCCCCAAATGGTCTGAACTTTGGAGAGTCTCTTAGTTCATTTGATGAAAACATTTGTAAAATTTTGTTTGAAAGCGTGCGTGGTCATATATCCACCCCACTACGGCCAATCTCACTTTTGAGTAATTATGTATGTGCACAAGGGAATTTAATGTGCACACCGATGATTACAAATTATGTAGATGGCTTACTGAATTTTTTATTGAAAATATATTGATTTGCTATTTCGAATAACGAAAGAGCACACATACTTTTCTCACCGGAAAAAATGGCTCACCATTGTTTTTGTGCATACAGACTACTCGAACTAGCTTGCACGTGCATCTATTTTCTCTCTCTCTCTCTCTCTCTCTCTCTCTCTCTCTCTCTATATATATATATATATATATATATATATATATATATATATATATATATGTGTGTGTGAGTGTGTTTACGAACTTAGTTATTTCAATCAAAACCAACTAAGGTGCGGGGATCTACAAAATTTGAGAATCCAGCATTGAAATCCAGGCTGATATCTGAGCCCCAAGTTGCAGACGGCTGTTCTGTCCCGATTCTCCTTTAAAGGGTCGACAGAACCCTGTAGCCAGCTTTGGTATCTACCAACTACGGGATGTACTCGTTCTGTGGTTCAACCATTGGTCAGCCGTGCAGTCAGAATACTCTCACTAAGAAGCGACAGACCCCTATGGCTAGGTCAAATCTCTGACCTTGTGGCCTTGTTCCTGTCCGTACCACCTCAGTGAATCATAGGGTGCCAATCCGTAGTTTAAATGGTCGAGTCGAGTCGACTCTGGGCAAGTCGCACTTCAGTGTAAAATATCATTGCTCGGGCTGGAGGGGTATTGTTATCCATTCCTGCCGTTCGTAAATCCGTGTTTGTGAGTATCTTTAAACGAATCTGTTGTATATTTGAGTGTTTTCGTAAACTTGTCTCCAGTAATTTCAATATTCTGTCGTGGGTTGTATCATCTTCTCTCATAGTTGAAAAAAAATTAAAGTTATACATTGCAGTTTGAATCAGACTTACAATACACTTCAGAAGGCAAGAATTTGGGCAACTAAATAGAGCTATGAGCGGTTTTTTTTACCATTTTTTTGAAAATTCCACCTCCAAAATAAGTGTTTGGGAAAGTGGTCAATTTACAACGTAAATTCATGCTAAACCGATCCTTTAGTTAGTGTCCGGCAGAGATAACGCTTGCTCTTTTTCCCCCTCTGATTCCTTTCCAGTGATCACAGTTCAACAAAGGGCAAGTGAAGTAATTTACACATCGATAACCCCCTTTCCCATTTTTTTCAAATGATCACCCCTTACACGCCATGCTGCAAAGACGTTTTTTTCCTGTACAAACTTAGGAGTAAATGTTGAGTCCCCAAGCTCCATTGCAAGAGCTTCTCATACATGGATAGCCAGCCAGCCAGCCAACCAACCAGAAAACTGACGAAAATCGATGTCTTGGTTGACGGTTTCTCATTCAACACGGAGGTGACAGTTTTGCTCATCATTACTCGCGTACTTGGAGCAGCCCCGATGAAGCTCAAGAAGTTGGAAAAGCTGGAAACCTGAGAAAATCAAAACCCACGTAGATGTCAGTTGACCCACATTGAAAGCCAGCAGTTACTACTGGTGTGAAAACTGGATGAGTAAAAAAATAAATAAATAACAAGCAACAACACTGTAAATATTGATAACAGAACAAGCGGAACTCATTTGTTACCAGAGGCCGACACTAAGTGGCTTCCAGGTCTTTTATTAGAAAAATCCAGGATTACTTCAAGTATGAACAGCCGGAGATTGGGAAGCAAACGGTACATGAAGTCATTGAGGTGTTGAAAAAAAAAGTCACACGTGACATTTGTGAAAGTTTACGTGCCTGTGGACGTGTGTTAGTTCAAAAGTTGATACTTAAAAAGAAAAAGTTTGCAACAGATTTTCTTGTTTAATCTATATTTTTTTTTCCTCTCATACTAAAATTATTTCTGTCTGCTTGGTGAAAACCCTGTATCAAAATTCACCCACTTACAACCATTCAGATTAACAGATAAATTCGCTCGTCGTCTATTGCCAAATTTCTAAACCATGCTGTGTTCTTAAGGACATCATTATCTTGTTTTGAAGCTTCAAATTACAATCATATTTGAGTTAGTAATTATATGGTGGTTGAGAATTCATTCCAAATTAGAAATTACATGTAGCTGTAAATACTCCTCTATTTCTGTGAAACAAATTCTATTTTGGTCTTCAAAGTGGTATTGTTCTACAATTGTACGGCCCTAAGTAAAGTTAGACAACAATTGAGCAATAGATAAAAGAGTTATTATCAAAGTAACTCATATATTTACGAGTTATAACCCACACTCCAACATATTGGGTTGTCGAGTCCAAGTCTTGGACTAATGGTCAAGACACGCTGAAAGCACCAGTTCTGATCGCCAAAGTTAAGCGATGTTGAACTTGGTCAGTAACCTCTGGTCAAATACAGAATACATTAATTCCACCCACCCCATCTTTCGCTCTTATAACTGCCGACATGAAGACGCTTACCATAAATTATCGAGCTAGTTGTGCCGACCATATCTTATACAGAGTTCTAGCCTCACCGAGTTCGTGTCAAACCATGAATGCTATGTTTGGTAAATGAAGTTATTTTCATCATAGAAATGAATATATATGACAATGTAGATGTGCCTAATGGTGAAAAGGTTCCCTTGTTTGAAATGTTCTCAACGAAGCACCGGGAACATATATCAGTGAACGAAAAACCCGGTTCAGAGTAGTGATATTATCTTTGTCTAGTACGAGTTCCTCCCGGACTGTATCAAGCCAATCTGAATACCTCGATAACTGGTTGTGCGGCCTTAATCTAACTTGACAACCAAATGACGGGGACTTTACAACGTATCCACGTACAGAAACTCTCGCAAGGGATGACTCGGTCGGCATTGAGTGGACTTGTGCACTGTGTGTCCGTCGCATTCTCAATGGCAAAGCACCTGCCCATCCTTCGTCTCGTGCAGGGTTTATTCATAAAACACTGCATTATCCAGGTCTGTAAGCCCTCCTACAATTCAGATTTGACTTCCTGCAATTTTTGGTCTTTTGCCGTTGAAAGGGGGGCATATTTCAGACCGTAGACAAGATTAAAGAGAACGTGATGAGGCACTAGACGGGGATCCAGAAAGAGGACTTCGCAAACTGTTTTGAAAATGGAAAGGATGCTGGGGATACGAGAGTGTGGTCCGAAGCGAATACTATGGATGGGCCTAAGGCGTCATTGTGCTATGTAAGTTATTTTTCGTCAATATTAAATGGCTGAGTACTTTACGAACAGAGCTAGTCTCATAAATAAACCAGCGCTGATCATTTTACATTTTTGACGGTTCTATACATTCGTAACTTTTCTTATAATAAATCTTCCTACGTTTCTTCATTTCTTGCAGAGAAAAATACATGAATTTAAATGTATGGAGATTGAAATGGAAATAAATTTCAAATGACATTTACTTATTACTCCGTGGGCTTTCCATTCGCGTCATATTATGAGTTTCAAATGATATGATTAGCTAGACTCCAGTCGCGTCTGGGTCGGCGAGAAAATTAAATTTATTCTTATGAAAACAAATACCGCTCGTCAGATGTTAGTGTTTTATAACGACGGCATTGTTTATTCAGAATTTACTAAACTTATTTGATGCAGATGCCTCGGTGAAACGTGATAATAATGCATCTACGACGTCTTTCTTTTTTTTTTCAAATTACCTAGCTAATGTAGCGTCTCGACAAAAAGCAAGAAACGTTAAGCCTGGCTCTGCGGTAAAGATTATTTATTGTGGCCTTGTGCCAAAATTAACCTAAGCTTAGTGAATAACCATGAGCATTTCTTTCTTGTATGTACGAATTCCTTCACAGAACTAATCCTTATATATATATATATATATATATATATATATATATATATATATATATATATATGATAAGAAATATCTAAAGATGTAGCTTTCTTAGACATTTCAAAGCTGAATTTAGGAATTATCAGAAGAAAAACAACTTGAGATATTAGTTAGGAGATAATGTCCATGGAGAATGATTGAGACAGAAAAGGAAAACAAATAACATTATCTTTTAAAATGCTTAAAAACTAGCCAAGTTGCAAAGAAAAAAAAAAGAAAAAAAAAAAGTCAAAACTATTGCATCGCTATATTTGGCCCCCATTTTCAAAGATGCGAAGAAATGAATCT
Source organism: Thysanoteuthis rhombus (assembly GCA_963457665.1). Taxonomy (NCBI): domain Eukaryota; kingdom Metazoa; phylum Mollusca; class Cephalopoda; order Oegopsida; family Thysanoteuthidae; genus Thysanoteuthis; species Thysanoteuthis major. The sequence goes on along the minus strand of OY735225.1, from coordinate 19,190,816 downwards.
AGGCAGACTTCTTTAATACAGGCCTACCCCGGTTAGGGATATAATGCGGGTGGATCCCTAAATAATAATAGCCCCAAATAGCTGAACCATAGCTCCAAAATAGCTAAATTGAGCTGCAATAACAAAGATAGCCAGTTGGTTTCCTTTGACCCCAACACCTGCATTATAACGGGGGACGCCTATATCACATTGAATTTATAGTGACAGTGAGCTACAAAGCACCGGGTCTTCTCCGGTCACTGAAGTTAAACCGTATCGATCTTGATCAAGTACAAAATGGATTATCGTTGAGAGAATCACCAAATACCGTAAGAAGCCCAGTGACCTTCCCTTAGTAAATAGATATTGCCACTATTCTAGTTAGTTATGATTTTGAGATCTTGAAGTTATCTTAGCCATGTTTGATGCTTTCCTGTGGTGACTCAGTTCAGTTCTAAGAGACCACACACTTCAACTCAGAACGAAGTTGAACCATGATCCAACATCAACGCAAATGAATGAGGAAAAACAATTACACGTGATAAATACATTTAAAATCCAACTATATTGGCTGGCCTATAAAATTAATTGAAAGTTTACAAAACTATTCCTATAACAGGCACATCGCCGCCCCCCAAAACCAACCCAGCTCCCCATCCATAATACTTGCTCATTGGACGCGGAGTAACATTTGGAGAAATAGTCCCTGGACGGTGGAGAAACAAGGTAAGAGAACTATATATTATACGCCTACAAATATGGGGTTTTATATATTGAATTTATTGAAGAGTGTATGTTCATTTTGGAAGATATCAATACTCTACTTCGCAATGAGTTATTAAATGCCATTTTAAATTCTTTGGTATGATTTGGCCGGAGATCGATCCCCGGTTACTAACGGCATTTGGTGATCAAGACGGTCACCCATCTAAGTGATGACCAGGCATAACTTTGCTAAAAAGCCGGCACGTCAAACGCGATTTGACCGATCTACAGTAGGTGAAAAATTTGACAATTTACCATTTTTTTTTCTATGGAAGTATCACATGCTAACCCTAAAAGGAAGTTATCTTTCGGCACGTTTTAAATTTTTTTTATTTTGTCAATTGTACACTTACTAAATTGATTGCACCAGCATCATATATCCGGTCTACTATAATCAGATTGCATTAGTCTTCAGCCGGACGGAGTCATATTTATTATCCACAATTCTTCGATGTAATATGGAGCTGAACAGACTCAGTCATATCGCTGTGGAACAGTCATTTTGTACACCATTACTTTTGGCCTTATGCCAGGCTAAGTTAAGCTATGACTGCAACTGAAATTAATCCATTAATCTGTAATATATTAACGACTTCGTATTTTATTAAGACAGTTTTGCCATAAATTTATCATGAAGGTTTCTCTCACTGACCAATTCGCTGGTGCAGAGAGTTCGATCTCCACTTAGTGTACCAATACCGTGACTTGATGCCACACAAATCCAAGCTTATAATACGCAACATAAACCAAACTATGACATTACGTGGAGCGCAAAGACTACACTCTGATTCTAGGCACAAGTACCGATCCATACGCGAATAATCCTGCCATTTTTAGTGAATATACAAGATTCATGGGCGCCGGTAGTAGAGCGATGATTTGCAAACTAGTTTTGCTCGACGTAATCGGTGAGTTCGATTCTTATGCAGTTTTGTACCAGAGTAACTAAAGCTAAGTAAATACCACCTCTAGCCAAGAAGATTCAAGTCATATTTTCTGAAATGATAGAGACTAACCCCCCTTTTTCTTTCAAAACAAGAAACTGTGCAGCACTAATTCCATGTTATTAACCTTTTGTTTATTGGCTTTAAGACTTCAAACATTCGAGACAAACTTGCATACACCACACCACGCCTTAACAGAAACTGACACACACTTATTCATTCGTATACACTCTGACACAAACGCACACACAAATATCCAATTGCACACAGGTTTGTTATGCCGTTTTTAACACCTTTCCCAGCAGTGTCCATGAGTCTGTGTCTTTAGTCTTTGTCGTAAAGCTAATATGTCAGGTTGGAAAAATATTAAAAAATAATTACACTTGTCGTTTCTGAAAGAAACTTGTCAATTAAAATCTTGTATATATATAAAAAAAAACATTCTGGAAATCGTGGTTCAGAAAAATTGATAGTGAGACTAGGGTGGTGAAGTGAGAAGTCGGGTAGAATTCATTTATTTGCCATTCGACCCGATGTTTTTTTGCCTTTGTTTTTTCAAAGATTGGTTTTAAACTATACATGCTTAATAGACACTCGGTTAGTTATGGCTATGGTTTTTGTTTTTTTGCATTTTTGTTAGTAAGATCATCGGACAAGAATGCGATCAAGATGAGAAAAGAAGTCGTTGAAATTTACAAACGAAAAAGGAAGATTTAGATAAAAATGAGCATCCATAGTCCTTTCGTTATGAACATCCACTTGAAGTGATGTGAATCAGCAGTATATAGGTTGAGAGAAGTGCTGGTGCTGTGGGTAGTATGAATAGGGGGAGGAGACAAAATGTTTGAGCAAAATGGATTTATTGTTTGTTTTATTTGTACGTTCTTATATAGCCGAGTTTGATCAAATGTATCCGTTCAGAACTTCAAGATGGAAAGGAGGGAACAAAAATCAGACAAAAACTTCAACAAAAAACAAAATAAACAAAAGAAAAATTAAATTAAACTTTTTTTGACAAAAAATAATTTGGAATCAATTCTTTTTGAATGTCTGAAGAAAGATGCGCAAAATTATTTTTTTAAAAATTTAAAAGCGACAGAAAATTCAGGGCGGGGTGGAAAACCTGACTAAAAGAGCTCTAAATTGAAGTTCTTTCGTTCGAATAGGAAAAAAATGTCCAAAGTTCCGTAAAACAGAGGAGTCAGATTTTGGGGGGAAAAAAAAGAAGAAAAAAGAAAAAGAGAAAAAAAAAAAAGAAAAAGAAAAAAAAAATCGTGAAACAAACAAAATGTTCCTTCGATGTGATGTACCAAGTCACAACCACAAGAGCAGCTTCCAGTACAGCACGACAGAATAAAATTACTTGGAATACTCACTCTCATGTTCGAGGTGCTATTCAAAAAGTTCGATGAATTTGACCATAAAAAAATAACTAACACCTATTTTCTACTGCCTCATCTTAAGTAGTCTTTTGTCAGCAGTTGGCAGCTCATCTCAGAGGGCACTGCTCACAATGGGTATCGGCAAAATCCATACTACTTTCAATTCATGCGTGTTGTCCAAATTCCCAGATCTTCAGAATAGCACCTCGTGTATGTGTGTGTGTATATATATATATATATATATATGTATATATATATTTGTGTGTGTGTGTGTGTGTCTGGGTATTATTTACATAAAAAGAAAAAATATATAACATAACGCCTGTACATTAAAAACTTCATCCGGAAGTAACTCAATTAGACCGTACGTGGTTCGGACTTCTAGCGGAAGTGACGCTGAATCCAAGGAAATAATGGTTAGCGGAAGGGAAGTATGTTTGACTTCTATCCGCTTCTGGGTTCAGATTGAAGAGCGAAGCGATCGGGTAGAACCACTTTATTTTGCGGCTCGGGCTCAAGCCTTTAAGTAAAGAAAAAAAAAGTTCATTAAGTCCAATCAACATTTTCCAGCCGCATTGTTATTGTGCTTTCCAAGAGTTTCTTTCTTTTTTTTCTTTTTTTTTTTCACTCACGAATTAAAACTGTCTTTTTTCAGTTTTTCTTTCTAAGTTGCGGAGTTGGGGCAACATTATGATTATTCGACACCTTCTTTAAAAAAAAAAAATAAAAAATAAAAAAAAATCACATATTGGCCAGAACAGACCACGCAAGCATACACACATTTTCTTCTCATCTCGCAGTCTTCAAGATGTGGTGGGATTTTTCTTAATTGTCTTCTGTTGATGAACAAAACTGAAATGTTCGTTTGTATTATTTGGTTTAAAACCGGAATGGTGGGATCATGTCGAGTATAAAAAAATAATAACAAAAATAATAAAAAGAAAAAAAAAAACAAAGATCGTTTGCTTGCATTCAACACGGCCAAAAATAATTTTTTTAAACATATCGTGAGGAAAAAAGAAAAATATTCACATTTGTTCATTTAGCGTTTTTTAAAGTCTTTTCCCAATAATGCATTCATTTGCCTGTAATGATTCACATTATCGTTCATATAATTTCATAAGACAGGAATAGTTCTTGTTGGCGATGACACTAGAACAGGAGAAGCGAGACCCTCCATATTGTTGTAGTTAGAAAGAGTCACTGGCATGGCCAGATGGCCACCGGGGTAGCTAGGAAACTGGAAGGCACTTGCGGAGTTGTAACGAGGGCTGAGGGTGGCGATTGGACTTAGAGAACTCCAGAAGTGAAGGAAAGGCGTTCGCTGGCTGACCACTGGAGAAGCAAGGAGGATAGGCGTGTGGAGCGTGGAGAAGGACGACGAGGACACCTTCAGGGTCGGACTGTGAATGGGGATCGAAGTGACCGGGGACAGAGCCGGAGGGGGTGCGTGCTCGACGTGCAGGTTCAACGGGATTGGCTTCGGCCTTGCCGGCGACACGATCGACGAAGAGCTGGACGACGAAGACGGGCTGCGACTTTTCGTCCGATGTTCACGGTGATCCCTGTGTTCCCGTTCGCGGTGGTCACGATCGCTGGAAGAACCCTCCCTGGTCGAGCTCTCTCTACCCGATGACGTCAGTTCGGAGCTGCGGTCTTTGGAGGAGGACAACGGGGAATGGGAAGAGGAAACGATAATGGAGGAGGAGGAAGAGGAGGTGGTCGTCGAGGAAGGGGAAGAAGATGGCGGCGACAAAGATGACGAGGAATGGTCCTTTCTACTCGAAGTTATTTCCCAATCGAATTCACGCTCTATTTTGACTTCAGAGTCTTTCATTTCTCGTTTAACATCGGATTCACTTCGACCAGTGGCGTGGGCCGAGATGGCAGCGCTACTACTTGGGTGGTGCCAGACCCCGGTGCTACCTCTCGCCTCAACAGTGGTCGGCGTCACAAAGTGCGGGTATACCCGCTGTCCGTATTCCATAGCTAAGCTTTCCATTTTCACTTTGAATGGGATTTTGTTTTCTATCTTTTCAATCTCGGGGAATGAAACGAATTTGTAAACGAATTTCTGGCCCATAACTTTTTTGATGATGTTTTTGTCGTAGTAATAACGAAGGGCACGGCTGAGTTTATCGTAATTCATGTTTGTCTTGTTTTTGCGCAGACCCCATAACTTGGCTACTTCTTCGGCGTTAATCAGTTTGAATTCTCCTTCGTTGTTAGTCCATTGTATTATGTTGCGGTGTTGGTGACTGAGTAGCAACTCCAGAAGAAACTGCCACAGCGTAATATTAGACTCCATTCCTGTAAAGGAAAAAAAAAGAGAAATGAAGTCAGATAAGCATATTAGTTAATCTCATACATTACAAGAATCCTTTTATAGTTTCGTCTGAACCTCCAAGACAAGGTGTTGTTACTATCTTATATTCATTCGTTTGGACCATGTCCTACACTTCTGTATTTATCACAACGTTCCGACCACGGTACCCCTTTGACCTCCACCGTCTGAATTTCTGAACGAGGTGATATGTATTGATTCATCTGCACCAGTCTCTTCGTCTTTGCTGTTTGATTAATAGTGGACAAAAATTGCTGAGCATATTAATGCTACTGAGTTTATATTGAACAGAAAGTATTAAACCAAAATAAGACCTTGAATAGAGCTGTTATGAACAGAACAGAAACTTTAGGAATGCATTAACCGTACTAGTAAAGGTATATAATTAAATGCATTAAAAAATGATTTTGCTCAAGAAATGTACTGAATCAGAAAAGAAAAGGATTTTTGACAGTGGTTAAAAATTGAGGTAAGCGTTACTGGAAGAATAGGGGATATACAATTGTTTGCGTGCCCCATTCATTTTGAATAAGCATCGAGATCTTGGATTAAAATGATGTTTTTGATAACACGAAGTATTATCATTTCATGAGTATTTGTCTCATCCATCTCAAGATTTCCTATCAATCAATACAGGCCTATTCCGTTGTAGCGCGGTTCGTGTCCTAACGCAGGTGGATGGTGGAACACATAATTTTTCTATTTAGCTCCAAAATAGCTACATTGATCGCTGCTAAGTTATAACGCGGTTTTGGTTCCCTTTGACATCAAGACCCACATCGTAACGGGAGAGGTCTGTATTAATGTACATGAAAAAAACTAATCGGAAAATCGATGATGATCGAAAGCGAAATGGTCTACACAACGTCCCCCGGGGGATTCTCGAAATCGAAAAGTCAGGGGTCACACCATTACCCATCTCAATAATTTACGCTGTTCCAATTCCAAAAGTTAACGTCAGTTATTCAATTCCTTTACAGGCGGAAATTGTCGAACTTGTCGTGAGCCAGAACGGAAATTGCCGAAAAAGATTATTACTTTTTTTGTATTAGTTGTTTTGTATTTTCCTCTTTTTTTTTCTTTTTACACGAACTAAGGTTATTTGCCGTCAAAAACAAATTCCTAACAATGTAGATATTAACAACCAAAGACATGCGTCATCCAGTAATGTGAGAGGGTGCGTCTTCCCAGAAAGTATCCAGCAATTTCTTGATATCTTGAGAACCGGTTGCGTGGCTTTAACGTAACTAGGCAATCAAAAAAAGGAGACTTTACTGCGCTTCCCTAAACAGACACACTCCCAAGGAATTTCTAGATAGGTAGTGAGGCTCCATTGAGTAAGTTTGTGTACAGTGTAACCGCTGTATCCACCATGATGGAACTTACCCATAATTCACGTCTCGTGAAGGGCTATTTTGCCGGACGGAGGACTTCGTAGATTGTTTTGAAGAGTGAAAGACGAGCCGAAATATATGTATTAGGTCCAAAGCGGAGTACTTTGAGGCGGACTGAGATGTCATTGCCCTAGGTAGACTTTTTTTTTTGTCAATATTGATTGGCTGGATAGACCTCAAATATAATAAACATGTATCTGCTGAATCAAAACCGAAATACCGGCGGATTATAACCACCGGAAATAGTCGTCCGTTTTACTTCCGACCATGAACATCCGATCGGCATATTTTCGTCCGATCGCATATCCGTTTATTTCAACCAAGACTGTAGAGATGTTTATGCGAATTGGACACCATAGATTTTACAAGTATATAAATAGTTGCGAGATCCCAAAGAGATATTTTTGAGGAAATTCCTACCCCACACGTTCGCGTGTAAGGTTCCTCGCATTAAACCGCCTTCGTATCACATTCTGTTCTCATGGATGTTCGGGTAAATAGGAATAGGGAAAAATTTTGAATATGTTAAAAAAATTTTTTTAAATTTAAAAATATAAAACACGAACGAACCATCAATAAGTACATTTTTTATATTACAAGTGTTCACCGCTAACCGAAAGTTCGCTTTATGCCGATTTTTGCGTTTAGCAGAAAAGCAAAACAACACGCCCAGCCTTTGTTCAACAAGCCGTTATAGACGCAGCACGTACCCTGTTCCATTGCCTTGAACACCTGCGTGTTTCCTGTACCTATCTCCGCCCAACCTAGTCTAACGTATCTAAATGTTCTGTGTTGGGGGAAAATAACTCAAAATTCTTTCCCATATAAATGAATGGTAATTTGCACTTCGCTTTACGCCATTTTGGCAAACGAAATTTTTTTCGATTAAAACTGTATTTTCGGATAGACAGGGAACCTATACAAGAAGAATATAGAATACTTTTTTTCTTTTCTTTTTTTTTTTTTTTTTTTTAACAAAGAACTTGTTTAAAACTATGAACTTTTCACCAGCAGAGCAAAAATACTACAATGTGTCCTCATATCAGATTACCTTATAATTCAAAGTTGGCTGAATCATCACGGAAACAAATTGATGCGAGAGATCCACCCATTGTAAAGGATATTTGTGTTAGTAGCGTAAAGAGTCTCTAAAATTAAAATTATCCAAACAAGTCTTTCTTGAAGATCTTAAAAGAAGTGATAAATCTTTTGGGAGTCGCTGCAAAAAAAAAAAAATAAGAAAGAAAAATGCCGAAAGACACTTCCGCTGCCCGCCTCTTTTTTCCATAAAAAGTGGCGTAAAGTGAACTTTCGAAAAGCCGAAAGTACCCATACTTAAATTCACCTTGGTAAGTTAAGACAATTTACAAAGGTGGGTAAGGCCCCGTTCAGGCAATGGGGACTTATCTGCCCACTGTACGTTGCTAGCTAGTCCAGTATTTTACAATAGCCTAGTCTGGTAAAGATCTATTGTACACTATTATTCGAAAACTTTCAAGATAATACACGTTACTATCTATTGTATACGTTGGGGCAACCCACACAACTGATGAAAAGTCTTACCTTTCTGGAATTGTTTTCATTACAACTGATTTCGCTTTCATGTGTCCTTAACGTTGGAATATCTTGACCGATTTAACAACTTTGTGCAGGTCCTGAGGCAGCTTTTTTTTCCAATGAAAATGCCAATTCACTGACGGATTTAATTTGAATAAATTGACTTTAATAAAACCAAACGATAGCTCAGTAGTGACAGTCACGGACTGCTGTCGAAAAATGTCTAGTTAATTAGATGCCTTGGAAACAAATATTTTCAGTACAAATTATGGACTAGTACAGTTCATATCGTTATTTATCACAAAAATTGACCGAATCAAGTGAGTCAAAATTGAGTCCCTTTTCGAGCTTCGCTCCAAGTGAGGCCCATCTCTTTCAAGTAAAGCGGTCTACTTGGCGAGTTAGTAACGTATTGCCCAATGGCTGTGATCGGTGTTAGAGCCCAGATCAAAGACAGGATTTCGAACGCTGATTTTCAAAGCAGAAGTGTCGACTTGGTTTTATAATCGACATGGCCGCCCCGACTAGCGGAAGATAACGAAACAAGAGCAGCGCTCTCGACACAATTTTTCATCGAATGGTGGTCAGCACTAGGTGAAAGACGAGTAAAAAAAAAAATACCTTTGTTCTTAGCGTGGGCTGCCTGAGAGCACAGCCTTTTGGTCAGGTGTTCCCCAGCTAAAGCATCTGAAAATCTACTGCAGGACGAGTCAGAGAGAGCAGGTGATGAGGAACATTTCACCACTCCTGAAATGAAACAAGACAAAAAAGGTTAGGTCATTCAGTTCGATTGAAGTGTAAAAAAAAAAATAAAACCGACACATGCAGATTCAACATGGAACCGTTAACTAGATATCATCATATGTGTACATGCATTTCAATATAGATATCGTAAGTAAAAGAAAAAAATCCAAACAGTTGTTTCTCTATTCTACAAATAATTCGGACTAGTGGCTTCAATGTAGTTTTATTAGATAAAGCATTGCCAACCATCATGATTATTCTTGACTAATATTTTCTTCTTTCTTATTTTTAGTTGCATTTCATTGCAACTTACCTGAGCTGCCAGTCTCCAGCAGTGAGTTCGCTGCATGGATCATAATTTCATATCCGTAATGAAAGTTTCACAAGTATAGAAGCCATAATTCCATGCTTTTATTGAATTTGGGGCCACTAAGCCTAAAGAATTGTATAGAGTGGGTTTTTATCATTAAAGGATCACTGGAAAAAAGGTTATTGCTTCAAATGGGTCTTATTTCTTTTTATCAAATAGTTGAAGCTTTTGTTTGTTTATATCGGTGGTCTCCAACCTTTTCCCGCGATACGAAGCCCAAATATTACCGACAGACTCAGGGAGAATCCTAGAGCTCAATAGAACACATAGATACACGTTTTCATTTCTCTTTATTGAAATACAAAACCATTTCACAAAAAAAAATTTACAAATTAAAGTAGAATCATTTAGAATCTCAAAGAATCTGATCCTAAATCAATCAAATAAAAGAGTCAAGAGATTTTATGACTCTGTTGCTTCGAGGTTGTTTCATTAAATTGAGAGTGAAGACAGTGCGCCCCAGAACCCTTTGTTTCACTAAACCAGGTTGGTTACAATTGATCTTATGTTGTCTTTCTTATTCTTAATCCTACCAAAAAACGATATTTCATAGTTAACCACCAAGTAGATCCCATGATCATTTTTTCTCAAATAAGAAAAGAAAAAGAAAATGAGTCCAAAAAATAAAAATAAACAAAGATATAAAAATATAAACAAATAAATCGTTTTTGTTTTGATAAATATCACAAAACTATTTTTCATTTGTACGGAATTAGATTTTCCATCAAGAGAAATTTATCGAAACGAATTTCATCAACACGAGGCCCTGAACTTCTCGGTCGCCAGGCCCATACTCTAACACTGACCTATGCCCGTTTATAACATCATTGGACTCGAAAGAAAAAAAATCTGGAAAAGTGTTTTTGGCATTCATAGGGAAGTGAACAAAGCACTAGTTCCCATGATTTGTTCTTTCAACTGAATATTGACCCACAAGAAAAATACGACATTTAATTCCACGCATTCCACTAGGGTAGTGTTTTCGAAGCTCTACCCAGTGGCACCTTCCCCTTCCTCGGCTAATAATAATGTTATTAAGGGCCTCTCCCAACCTTTCCCTAATTTGTGGATAAATAGTTGCAATTAATTTCACACAAAGTGACACCTTAGTGTCAGGCGTGGCAACACTGGGATAGGTAAATAGATAGATAGATAGATAGATAAAGAGACAAACTGTTTACTAGTGTTAAGGTATTTTTCATCAAATGTTGGTCGATAATTAGACGATATCATAAAAGTCTAAATATTGTCTAGAAACATGCAAAGACTAAACAAGTTGAATAAATCTAAATGGATCGTTCATTAGGACTAGGGTAGAGCCTGTTCTAAAAGGTGCAGGTTTGGAAAGGGTCGGACCTCATGCCATGATGGGTCTTGCAAAATCATTTTCAGTCGGTCATATTTCCGTTACTTCTCTTCAATGTTGCCAATTCGGATATTTCATTTCTAAATTTATAGGTAAAATTTCAGATAAAAGATCTATAATCTAATTTTTTTTTCAATATTTATTTTCATTTTTTTTATGGGAATTGTTGCTAGAAAGATAAAAAAAACTTTAAGCTCAGCAATGCACAGCTTGGTGTGCTGACCAATGTATTTGGCGAATGTCAACAAATCACAGTGCATACTTAAACGCACCCAGACAGATTTCTCTAATTGTAGTTGGAAAAAAAACAGCAAAAAAAAACAAAAAAAACACGAAAATATTGCATTTACAGCGAAGGAGATTTAGATCTAGAATACAACGTTGTTTTTCATTTCAAGTTTGGTTTTCAAATAAGCTTTCATTGAAGAGAAAAAAAATTGAAGCTTTTGAAAACACTCATTAGAAAACCAGTAACAAAGAAAGATTAAGAACTTCAACAAAGGCATAAATCAAAAGTTCCGAGCTCAAGTACATTGTGATGTATATGCGTATATGCAACGAGAGAGAAAGAACGAGTACAGCAAAGCACACTTATCAACGACATTCTGAATCCACAAGAGTTTATCAATTTCAAAAAGTGAGTTGATATATTGAGATACTAGTCTGGAGAACACACGACAAAAACTATAAGAAACCAACACGTTCAAGCCACTACAAAGTTCGGCTTTATGTAATACATTGGTACAGAGACCCCCCCCCCCAATCGCTAATAGGAAATTTCGACCGGTTCTTCCTTACATACACTCCCTCCCGTGTGTATATACGAGATATACTTTCAGATATTAATCAAACCTCAACAAGCAATGAAAATAGCTGGGAAAAAAAAAGTCTGGTTAATCACTCAATAAAAACAGTCACATGACCAACGCCCTTTGACAGCGTGAAGTGTTGGGGTGATCAATTTTAAAAAATGATAAAAAAGATGATCAATTAATAAGTTACTTGTTCTGCCTTTTGTTGGGCAGTCATTACTAAAAAGTCAGAATTTGAAAAAGAAAATAACAAAAACAAACGTGAATGTTCCCGGACATTAACTGAGAGACCAATCTAGCATAAAATTACATTACAAATTGAATCCCCACAAGAACTTTTTTTTATAGACAAGATAGAGAGTAAACGTTCTAATTTTAGACCTCTGTTCTCAATGGGTGTCGTGTGTGCGCGCGAGTTTATATATCTATATCAATATCCAGCCAGACCAACTTGAAAACTAAAAGAAACTCATAGTGACAGTTTTGGTTGACGGTTTTTAATGTGAAAATTGTAATTGATTTTACAGATAAAAAAAAAAATCAACCGGACTCATTCGTATATCAAATATCAAGGAAGCTTTTCGGCTTTTCTTTTATACATCACGTTTTCAATTTGCCAAAGTTCTAAGTTTCATAAAGAAAATATTATCATTTTATTCGTCTTAGAAACGCTTTATCAAATTTACTCCTTCTGTTGTAATTTGATGAAAAATCCCAAAGAAAAAAAAAATGGTTTACAACACCAATAAATTGAAAATATGATTAAAAACAGAAATATCTTTTCGAATTCATCAAACTAAAATAAGGATATTGACTAAGACATGAAAATATTGACTAAGAACAACTTAACTCAACAATGAAAATAAAAGATAAGATTGAAAGAATTATCGGCAAATTAAAAAAAACAACTAAAATATCTCTAAAAAAAAAAAATGATTGAAAAAATAATTTAGACAAATGGACTAAAAAGAAAAAGAATGATATGAAAAAAAATGAGTCACAATATTTCCTGGTGTCGAAGACGAGATTTTTATTTTTTTTATTTTTTTTACACCACGGAGGAGAAGACAGAGAGGAAGGGGAGGAGAAGACAGAGAGGAAGGGGAGGAGAAGACAGAGAGGAAGGGGAGGAGAAGACAGAGAGGAAGGGGAGGAGAAGACAGAGAGGAAGGGGAGGAGAAGACAGAGAGGAAGGGGAGGAGAAGACAGAGAGGAAGGGGAGGAGAAGACAGAGAGGAAGGGGAGGAGAAGACAGAGAGGAAGGGGAGGAGAAGACAGAGAGGAAGGGGAGGAGAAGACAGGGAGGGAGGGGAGGAGAAGACAGGGAGGAAGGGGAGGAGAAGACAGGGAGGAAGGGGAGGAGAAGACAGGGAGGAAGGGGAGGAGAAGACAGGGAGGAAGGGGAGGAGAAGACAGAGAGGAAGGGGAGGAGAAGACAGAGAGGAAGGGGAGGAGAAGACAGAGAGGAAGGGGAGGAGAAGACAGAGAGGAAGGGGAGAAAAAGTCAGAGAGGAAGGGGAGAAAAAGTCAGAGAGGAAGGGGAGAAAAAGTCAGAGAGGAAGAGGAGAAAAAGTCAGAGAGGAAGAGAAGTCGAAGAAATAATCCAAGTCGAAGAAGATAAAATCCTCAACACGAAGTTTATCTTTATACAAAACATTTACAGGGCACTTCCAATCTAGAGTCCTTCCGATGTGGCCTTGTCTTATCATATTGGTATAAAATGTAATAGATCCCATTTTGGGTCCGAGCCAATTAATATAAATAACATAAGTCAAGGTTTATCTTTTTCCACCCAGTTTTCATTGCATACTTGTAAAATTTCTCATACTCCAAAGCATAACCACAAAGTATACTGGCATTTTATACAGACACATATTGAACAAGTGTTGCGTAGCAATATTTTCGGCGCCATGAAGCCACGGCTGGATTAGTCCAAATCATGCCAGAGCATCGAAGCCTGTCCCTGTGATAATAATCGTCCACTCACTCTTTGTAGGAAAATATTCATCTGAAAAATTATTCACTAATATGGCACGAATCTAAATAGGGAAGGGTCTTCGTTATTTTGTCCTATTTCAAAGTCGTTCCATTCATATTGCATTTTTTTTCCTTTCACCAGAACGAAACTATCTTTCCTTTTCCGATATTCCAATGCCCCACAATTACTCTATTAAGATTATGTCCGTTCCAAAGCTGTATGTACGGGAGCAAGCTTAAAAAGCTCAAAAACTCTGAAAAGCAGCTCAAATCTTCTGAACTACTAAAAAAAAGTTAACAAAGCAGTAAACGGGGCGCATGCCGTCTCGCAGATCGATCCATCAGGGTAGCCAGTTCGATTTCCACCTGTGTCCCCATTCTGTGGTCTTGTGCCTGACTAAACTAAGCTTTGTAAATAGCTGCAAGGCTGTAACGATAATCCATTGTTATCCAACTTGTAGTAACACAATAGATACCTTGTAAGAGTAAGTAATTTTCCCCAGTTTGAAATAAGGTACAGGTTTCCCCACGTTTCGAAAGTTCGCTTTATACTTTCACAAAAAGAAAACCCCCATCACTCCAATGACTCAACCTAACATACCCTTATCACTCCTTTTGGGGGTATGAGAACGCTCAAAATATTTGCCATAAATTATTAGTAATTCCGTCTTCGCTTTACACCGTATCAGCTTACGATTCTTTTCCCTTGTGACTAATATATCTGACAATAATCAACGTCTGAAAGAGAAACACCACGAATTTAGACCTAAACGAAACCCAGGGTTAGTATGGGGGCTAACCCCACCCAATGCTAGGGGAAAAACGGCCACTGTTTCCAGGGAAGCAAAGTGACACTCACCATGAACGTTTGCTATGAGGTGGAACGAACGGGGTGTTTTCCCCTACCCAGATTAAGCCTTCTCACATAGGGTGAAAGGCGTTGAAAAATCAGAACCTTATAGTCAGAGGATTATGATGCAGTGCGATTCTTCTATGTAACCCTAACAATGTCTGCGTATAAAAAGATGGTATCATTATTTTCTGGTAACCGGGTCGCCGGTCAGATATATTCTGAATGTATCATTTGTTCACTTCCCTGCAAAAAGTGATAGCAGATCTTCATGACACTTTCATTAAGTGAGTGTTCAAGAGAGTAAAGTAACGATGGGGATTGGATGTGAGAAAAGCGACCTTTTTTCAAGACGAAAGAATGAAGCCTCCCCCCCCCAAAAAAAACCCCACTAGGTTCGGGATCTAGGAGACCGCAAAAAATAAAGAGGAATCACCTGCTCCTTGAATAATCGGAAGGAATACACACTTAATATCTATATAATAAGGAAACAGAGAAGGTGGGGAGATCTTATCTGACATCAATGCCGACAGAATTATTAGTAAGCTATTAAAAATGTACTCAGTAAAGTGACATCAACTTTTTTTTTAAACCTAGGAAAAACATATAGATGATATCTACGGGGAAAATTTGAGAAACGCCTACAAAAATGAATGAATAGATAAATAAATAAATAAAATGAATAACAGGCCTAAACTATTCAAATTATTTTAACTCTTTGAGGCTTATTTCTTTGTATCTCACTTTGAACTATTTCACTATCAGCCAGGATACTGGGGAAATTATAAACTATTTCCGAGCTCGCAGATACATCAATAAAATTTTATAGGGGTACGAGCCGGGGGAGTGGGGTCAAATGACCCCTCTAATTTAGGCAAATCGGTATAAGTCGAACAAAACTGTGTAAAGGAAGATGAAGATTTATCCTCGACGCTCTGAGAATTGAAAGGAGAAATCATCATTATTTTTAGCGGGCTCATAAAGTTCAAACATTTTTACGGGCAACTTAAATCTTCTGAACTACCTGCCATACCGTGGCATGATGGTCAACGAGTTAATCTCTTAGACTGATTCGTTAGTGTAGCCGGTTCGACCTCCATATGTGCTCCACTTCCGTGGTCTTGTGTCAGACTAAGCTATGCTTTGTAAAGAGCTGCAAGACTGTAACGATAATTCATTCTGTTACTATTTGCATAACTTATATGAATAAGGTATTTCCTCCAGTTTGAAATAAGGTACAGGTATCCCCATGTTACGGTAGTTCGCTTTACGAAAAAAACCACAACGAAAAACCAAGACTCATGTACCACCATTAATCCAACGACTCAGGCTGACACATCCTTATCACCCATTCTTGGGGGCTGAGAGCGCTCAATTTTTTGGCCATATAAATAATAGTAATCATTTTTTCGCTTTACACCATATCAGCTTATTTTTTTTTTCTAAGAATGTTCGACTTTCGAATAGCGAGGGAAACCTTACATCGTAAACGTGTAGAAAATGAGAGGGTTTTATTGTTTGATTGCTTTTCAGAAGCAGATGTTCTGCTTCGGATGAATTTCGTAAATTAACAGGTGCTCTTGTTACTGTTATGATTATCGTCATATTTCAAAGTCTTCCCTGACGACATTTATAGCTCTTATCTTTGACACACTGGCGATATTGAACATTCTTAACATAGGCAGAAGTTGAAAGAATATCGGGTTTGTCTTATAGAAAGAAAACCCAATTTCAAACCAGAATCAAACCTCAAGATACTAATTGCATACTCACAACATCTACAAGGTCTGACCCTTGCTAAGGTAGGTGGGCAATGGACGTCACAGTTATTTATTGTTACTTCTGCTTGGCCAGAATATATATATATATATATATATATATATATATATATATATATATATATATATATTATATATACACACACACACACACACATATATATATATATATATTAATGTATATATAAAGATTTGCAGTGATTA
Source organism: Thysanoteuthis rhombus (assembly GCA_963457665.1). Classification (NCBI taxonomy): domain Eukaryota; kingdom Metazoa; phylum Mollusca; class Cephalopoda; order Oegopsida; family Thysanoteuthidae; genus Thysanoteuthis; species Thysanoteuthis major. The sequence continues at coordinate 19,174,350 of OY735225.1, read as the reverse complement.
TGTTCAGTATGGCTTCTTTTTTTTATGATCAGATCAGATATCCTAGCAATCGAGCACACAATATACTCCCCATTTGAATAATCAAGATCAGTGCGTGAGTGTACGAGTGAAAGTGAGGGTAAGAGTGCGTGTGTGTGTGTATACCAGAGAGAGAGAGAGGGTATGAGTATGTGTGTGTGTGTGTGTACCAGAGAGAGAGAGAGTGAGGGTATGTGTGTGTGTGTGGGTACCGAAGAGATACAGAGGGTATGTGTGTGTGCGCATAGAGAAAGAGGGTGTGAGTGTGTGTGTGTTTACGAGAGAGAGAGGGGGTATGAGTGTGTGTGTGAGACAGAGGGGGTATGAGTGTGTGTGTGTGAGAGAGACGCTATGTGTGTGCGTATATGAGAGAGAGATGGTAGGTGCGTGTGTATGTATGAGAGGGAGAGACTGTATGTGCGTGTGTGTATGAGAGAGAGACCGTATGTGAGTATGAATATGAGAGAGAGACGTATGTGTGTGTATGAGAGAGAGAGAGAGAGAGAGACGCGGTATATGTATGTGAAAGAGAGACACAGTATGTGTATGAGAGAGAGAGACACTATGTGTATGTGTATGTGTATGTGTATGAGAGAGAGAGAGATACTATGTGTATGTGTATGAGAGACAGAGAGACACTATGTGTATGTGTATGAGAGACAGAGAGACACTATGTGTATGTGTATGAGAGACAGAGAGACACTATGTGTATGTGTATGAGAGACAGAGAGACACTATGTGTATGTGTATGAGAGACAGAGAGACACTATGTGTATGTGTATGAGAGACAGAGAGACACTATGTGTATGTGTATGAGAGACAGAGAGACACTATGTGTATGTGTATGAGAGACAGAGAGACACTATGTGTATGTGTATGAGAGACAGAGAGACACTATGTGTATGTGTATGAGAGACAGAGAGACACTATGTGTATGTGTATGAGAGACAGAGAGACACTATGTGTATGTGTATGAGAGACAGAGAGACACTATGTGTATGTGTATGAGAGACAGAGAGACACTATGTGTATGTGTATGAGAGACAGAGAGACACTATGTGTATGTGTATGAGAGACAGAGAGACACTATGTGTATGTGTATGAGAGACAGAGAGACACTATGTGTATGTGTATGAGAGACAGAGAGACACTATGTGTATGTGTATGAGAGACAGAGAGACACTATGTGTATGTGTATGAGAGACAGAGAGACACTATGTGTATGTGTATGAGAGACAGAGAGACACTATGTGTATGTGTATGAGGGACAGAGAGACACTATGTGTATGTGTATGAGAGACAGAGAGACACTATGTGTATGTGTATGAGGGACAGAGAGACACTATGTGTATGTGTATGAGAGACAGAGAGACACTATGTGTATGTGTATGAGAGACAGAGACACTATGTGTATGTGTATGAGAGACAGAGACACTATGTGTATGAGAGAGAGAGAGACGGTATGAGTGTGTGAGTATGAGAGAAAGAGAGACGGTATGAGTGTGTGAGTATGAGAAAGAGAGACGGTATGAGTGTGTGAGTATGAGAAAGAGAGACGGTATGAGTGTGTGAGTATGAGAAAGAGAGACGGTATGAGTGTGTGAGTATGAGAAAGAGAGACAGTATGTATGTGTGAGTATGAGAGAGATAGACGGTATGTGTGTGAGAGTATGAGAGAGAGGGAGATGGTAAGTGTGTGTGAGTATGAGAGAGAGAGAGAGCGATAGGTTATGTGTGTAGGTTTGTGTCTTTCTCTCCGTACCCGTGTCTATTGACGTCGCTGTGATTGTCCCTCACTATGTGTCCGACTCGCGTGTGTGTGTGTGTGTGGTCAGGCAACTGTAAAAAGCGTGTCTATAAGTACAAGACACAAGGTAAATGTGAAGAGCTGTTCAATGCAAAATTCAGCTTGAGCGTCTGCTTATCTATAAACCATTGAAACTTGAATCATTCCTCTGATTTGCTGTAATATATTTTCATTGCATCTTTTAATAAATTTATAGCCTTTTTATAAAAGACATGCACGAGGCAATTCCCATGTGTGGCCTAACTTATCACTTCTGGTTATGCTATTAAATTAATAAATCCCCTGACGCATTTTTACAAATGAAATACACACCAATGAAGTTTTGCAATTATTTCTGATTAATTTGTAAACATGTGCAGTTTATTAGAAAAAGAGGGAAAAAAATTTAAAAAAAAAAGTTCGTCGCCATTTCACAGAAGTTGTATATTTAGCTGGTAAAGATTTTTAGGAAGTTTAGCTTAGTTTAGTGCAGCGCAGGACCAAGTAGGAATAGGAAGATTGTGTTACGCCAATCATCTAAATATTGAAGGAAAAAAAAAGCTTGCCTGCCTATCTGGAAAGAAAATAATGAGCAACCATCCCAAATCGTATCTTTTACCTGGGCTCGAACACCAACGGTTGAATTACGTAAATTGACTAAGAAATAAATATTTCTGGATACTTAGATCTTTCAAGTAGTGCGCCTGTTGGATAGATTTACTCAAAATAAAATAAAAAATGACATCAAAATAGATATAAATTTCGATTCACTTGACCTAAAATCCTTTTTGCGTGGATTCACATTACCTCACATTATCTTTCTCACGGTACTGATTACATATTGGTAAACTCGATATGACCCACCGATCATGACACGGAGGCCACCCCAAGTTGGACAGAAAAATATGGCTCGTTAGTAGTTTTGAACAGGTGACAAAAGCAAGGTGTACGAACGCACATGTAAGAAAGAACTTTGAATAAAGGTGTGCTAAAATGATTTGGTCCAGCCACTAGGGCGGCTCGTTGGAGTGTAATGGTTAGCGAGCTGGTTTCGCAGGTCATTATAACTGAGTAGTGAGTCTGATCCTCACGGGACGTCCAATGGTTGGTGTCCTGTGCCAAAACTAGGCCTAGTGAATAGCTAATATCGGAGGCCCATAGCATACATCTATCACCGCTTTGTATAAAATATTAAACGAGTAAATATGATACGGAGAGTTACCAAAAAGTTCAGATAATTCGAAGAAATCGACCAATCTGTTCATATGTTGAATCATTTGATATTTCCCGAGTTTCAGACATCTCCCACGTCTCTCTAAATCGACCACTCAGAAATAAAGAGACCCTTTTTCTTAGTTTGAAGGAGCCATTTCGCATCTTGAATTCCCCGACCGAGCAATCATTCACCGAGGTGCAAATTCAACACTGGTGCCAGAATCCAGCGTTCGACCCCACCCAGTTTGTATTTCGAATGCTGATTTTTAAGGTAGGCAATTTCTCACAACTTACACGATTTTCAGCCAGACATGTGCAGAAAGGACATAAGCTTAGTAAATATGAGAAACGTTCGCACTTACGGGTAAGAATGATACCTCAATTGTATTTATTGATCTCAGGTTATTAAACTGCAACTAGTTTTCTCGCTTCTAAGCAAAAATGATAAAAGAATGGTACATAATTCAAAACTAAAATAAGCCTTCTGTCACATATTCTTGACAAACTTCACACGAAGCACCAGCCATCAAGTTTATTAAGGGGAAGACGCACGCACACATGCAAGTCCAAGACGTATTGCAATCACCGTTCGCTACAATGCTTTCAAATAGAGGATGCGACTCCAATCCCAATTTATTCGACCCTAATCACACAGCTCATAGTGTACTCAATTAGCTCTCGAGTGCATTGGGAAATTTTTTCCTAATGAAGAGTTCCTCTACACTCTTTGCTCGTACCGGGAATCGAACCTTGGATCCTTCTGAGTGTGAAAGGCAGGGGTGCTAACCATTACACTATCTGATTAAATATGACAAACGAAATTACATATCTGTGTTCAATTCAGTTTCTCATTCATCAATGACAAAGGAGACTCGCGTCGTATTTCTCTGTAGATTTAGAAAATGTAGAGCACTTGTTATGGTGTAGAGGTTTGCAAATTGGTCTCATAAGCAATTGATATAGAGTTTGATCAATTCATTTCCATGAAATATAGTTTGGTGCCAGACTCAACGAAATCAATATTCAAATATAATGAATCATACGACCACCAACCAAGTTACTGTATCCCAACATATCAAATCCATGGAGATTCAAGCTTCGCAGCAACACCTCTCCATTACACCAAAATTGGAGGGTCATGTGTCACCCCGACGCCTCTACGGTACAGGTCACGGACACTGGACAATTTTTGCTTTTTTAGTATCCGAGGAGCTCGCAGTAAACCCCGCCCCGGTGTCAAATTTATCCTTGTGGGGAGGCAAGTAAATACCAACGCGTTTTCTGGATAAAATAATACTAAATGAAAGGGAGTAAATTCAAGTCATTATACAGGCTGACCTGCGATCCGAAAGTAGAGTTACGAATTCGGATAAAAAAAGTAAGCCAATAAGGCGGAAAGCTGAGATGAAACAACGGTCAATTCATACAGAAAGATTTTTGAGCGTTCCCAGGCCAATAAATTGCTGATGGAAGCATGTTGCACCGAGCCGTAGAAGGCATAGGGCACTAGGCTGTAGGAGAAAAGAAAGAGCCTCTATAACGACCCGCTGTAAAATGAACGCTGGACGATATTTCAGTTCATCACCTTATTTGTAAGCGCTAAAAAGAGGCGTAAAGCTAACTTCAAAGAATGGAGATGTATACACACACACACACACACATTATATATATATATATATATATATATATATATATATATATATATATATTATCTCGTTAATGGCATGTCACGATAGTGGACAGAGAAGGGGTTAGGGGAGTAAACTCTTAAGCGAACCACCTTCCCATAACTACTTTACCCGATCAGGCGCCCAATAGATTATATGGTATTCGGATTAGTGAGAAAGGGCAAAAATAAACGACAAATGCACTGCAGAGATAAAGCTTTCTAGATAAGAAATAACAGAGTGAACTAAAGAGAAAATGTGAAAAAAGAAAGAAGGCGCCACTTTGCCTGAAGATCGTCTCCAGAAAAAAATGTGGGCGAATAGAAAAAAAAACCCATAGCGACGACGAGTCAAACAAGCCACACCTAAATTGAAAGAAAGAGAAAACGACTGCCCCAAGAAATGCCGGGGGCGACAGGTGTATTCCCACGTTATGACGTCAGACCACACCTGACCACTGTTGATTTCGAAAGATACTATAGAAATTACATCTTTAAAATGGAAGTTCCCCGGGCCAAAGATGTTCTTACTTTTAATAGATAGCTACGTTGTTATTATAACAATTTCGACGAGACACATGCACGCATTTAGAGGAATGTCAAATCAAATGTATAAATAAACGATTATGTCTCAAGGATTCATGCAACGTTGTATTTAGTCATCTGAAAGATGGAGCATAATAATTCACATGCAGACATTGTAATCAACTTCATGTGGAGGAAATACGAGTACGTCAGCATACAATCACTCATTGTTCATGGACGTGCATTTGTTATTCGACAGACGAACTTTGGCTTAAAGCTATTGTTCAAATTTCTGATTGGGTCTCGAAACCTCTCCCATCCGAGTGGTTCACCACATACCTGGTCTCGTCTTCAGACGGGCCAGGCAGATATACACAGATTCCTGGAGATCAGTCTCTCAGGCAGCACCTCCCTATTACACATAGGTAGGGTTTAAGAGTGCATCTTGACGTCTCCAAAAATTTTTTTTTAAGAAGAGAGTGGAATTGGACAGTTGTTTCCTAATAATGATAATAATGATAGATAGATGGATAGATAGATTCAGTAAATACAATTTCTTATAACTTGCACAGTTTATGCTTAAATGGACTGACTGAATAACTGACGTGACTAGCTGGTCCCACTTTTATACGTATTCATGACTTTTTAAAAAGTAAGAAAATACACGTGATCTGATCATGTGTCTTCCTTTCATTTGACAACGTTCAACATTTACGTGTTACATTGACGTGTACTTCTGAGGTCAAGCTATGTCATTGAATGTATACTTGAGCGTCCTGCTGCAGAGCAATGGTAAGCAAGCCAACCTTACAAGCGATTATTACTGAAGTGAACTCGATCCTTGGGGCCCTCTACCAGACCAAGCTAAGCTTGGTATATATTGATGGACGCCAAGCCATGGAGTAGATAGTACCAAGCTAGTCTTGCAGACCATTATTTCTACAGCGAGTTCGATTCTCACTGGGCGTATCAAACTTGTAGCTATTGTCAATCAATACAATATACACCTTGTATGCCTACAATTTGGTTGATGAACAACAACTGTGAACGACTCTAGCCTATAAATGCATTTGTATGTCCAAGATAATCATGCCTATGCAAATACAGAAGTACGCTTGGTGTACTAGTTAACGAGCTTTAGTAAATTCGATCCTTACTAGGTAACTCATACATGTGCAAGGCCACGGTAAGTTTAATTAAAGGGACTTAGGATTGCCCAACATAGGGTAATCGGTAGTAAGCTCGTATTTCGGACCAATTCACTGGGGCCTTGTTCGAGACTAAGCTGTGCTTAGTAAATTGTACCAATTATGGAAGAAACGCCATTATTCGAGCCACGAGAGGCAGGTCTATGTACGTGTGTATGTTGAATCGGTTTTAAGTTTAGTCCATGTAAATGTATGTTGTAAGTAAAACATTGCCTTGACATTATGTTACTTACTTCCCAAGCCTTGTGCCATTTACGTGTTTTTTGTGTCGTTTTTTTTTTTTTTTTTTTTTTTCTTATCCTTTTTTCCCCAACACACCAGAAAGATATTGAGGAGTGGGAACTGGGGCACGCCACCGACATTTCATTGTTTGCAGGAACTGGTTTTGGCCAGCTCGTAGTCATGGTAACGTAATTCCCCCCACCCATTCACCCTACGTCATCCAACCCATCGCTCGCCATCTTATTTTCCTCTTGAAAAGGAGAAAGAATTCTGATGACATTTTTCAAAACCTTTTTTTTTTTTTTTTATAGAGGGGACAATTTTCCCCTGAAAAAAATTCAAGTGAGGTGGAAGGAATTATTATTATTATTATTAGGTGTAACATAACCCCAGAGAGATGAGGGCAGGTAGAGAGTGCAAATAGGTCAGAAAGGTGCTTGGCGGAGCGGACAGCCGAAGTGAACCAATTGTTATCTGAGATTGGGAGGGTCCCCGTCACGAACGCCAGTGGAATGTCTTCACACAGGCCGCTTATGCGAATACTGATAAGCACATCTACTGAATTCCGATCTGAAATTTCACAGTCATAAACCTAAGATCGCACGTACTTTATATTATGATGATTTGTGTGCGTGTGTGTACGGAGACAATATTTCGACCCTTAAAGTTGCTCTAAAAAGTAATATCTCAGTTACGTACCCAAAACAGTAGTCAAGTGACACAATGGAAGGATTTAAAGGTAGTAAAAAAGATGAGACAAAAATAATCCAATGAAAATTAGTTCTATTCAAAAACACGGAAAGCAAAGTTCATTCCCGAAATTAACTATTAATACACAAGACGAAGCCATAACTATTCTAACCTTCGCTTTTTATTCAGATGAAAAGGATTTTGAAATTGACCACAGCCTTTCAGTTCTGTGAATTACAACCAGTTTTATATCGGATCAAGTTAAGAACACTTATTTCAAGTTAAATGGTCATATCTATTCCCAATATCAATTTTACTCCATTTGGCCGTGTGTCAGACCAAGTTTAGTTATTGTATTAGATATGAACCCATGGACAGCAGGTGACCGAGACTTCATTCTTAGTTTTTTTTAATCAAAAAATACCGTTCCACTTAAGATTATAGACGACTTTTACCGCTCATTTCTCTAATTCTTTTATCCGCAGGAGAAGGGTCCATTGTTTACAGTGGAAACAAACTGTTTTGCTACCGATCTTTCCAGGCAAGAGAGCGAGCACTTACAAGACCAAACTGTGTTTCAAAGGTTTGTTTGTGTGAGCAACATTCTGTGAAATAGATCTATGTTCGTAGGAACCCATGGGGTTCGCGAAAAAAAAGGGGGCAGGGGGGAGTCTGAGATGCACCGTCTTCGCTCTCGCCACAATTAAACAATCTGATTTTTTTAAAACCTGCAAAAGCGACCAACCAAGTCATTAAAACTTCTGATTCTTATTTGATTGATATAATAAGATCAGGATAATTCCGTTATGAAATGGTTAAGTTTTTCTAATAAAGGAAAATGAGAAGAAGTGGTAGACATTATTTCTGTCATCAAGTTGAAGGGGTTATTTCCAAGTCTCTTTGTAATATCTGGGGTTAGCATCGTGAAGAAAAAAATGGATGGAGAACTCCGACAGATACTAACCCATCACCCGTCGCTTCGTTGACAGTTTTTCATGCGTACAACAATAAGCTTGGCTGATGGCCGCTACTGACACTAGGTGTGACACGATAAATAGGGAGAGTAAAGATTGGAAAGGTAGTTTAACAAACAGGTTGGAAAGGGCGAGTGCGGAAAGAAAGTTACATACTCTGATAAGAGGGTAAGAATGGGGAGGAACTGAAGGCTGCTACCGATACTATAAGTGTGACGGTCACAGATATATATTTTACCAAGTTCAGCACAAGACCAGAATAGTGTATGTAATAAGATCGTGTGGCGTTGTTCTAAATGGGAAGGGCCCGTCTTCCTGTTTTGAAAAATCAACTTCTGGAATCCTGGCTTGGATTGTAATACTGACCCTGCAACTATCAAAGCCAAAAAGTAGAAATACGACTTGAAAGTAAAGTTGATTTGGAACCAAAGCTGAAATCACTATCCCTCAAGTTGATAGCTGAATACTTACGGAAAGTTGAGAGATATCCCATGTGTAACATATTTACAAAGAGCTTATACAAGCATACCTTGATTAGTGCGATTAATTAGTTCCAAATTTTCCGTACTGATCAAAACCTCACCGTTCAAGGTCTTATGATTTAATGTGTATTTTATCAGCTTATGCTGACATTTCAATAATTCATACAGCAAAACCGCACTATTCAAGGTATTCCTGTATATTCGTATAGAAAGGGTAAACCGCTATGTTCATCAATTCATACTTACATACATACACACACACGCACTGACTGCGATATGACTGCATCGGTATGTAGAGACATCCATAGAGAGAGGTAGAGAGGAGGAGGAAGGAGAGGTAGAAACGTGCACCCGTCTTAAAATACAGATTCTGGGAGTGGTCGGTTGGTAATGTTGATGACGTCACAGTTGTCTCTATTTTTAGTCATGGCTTCACGCGGGAATATCTGGAACAGAGCCGGGTGGGGTAGGGTAGAGGAGCCAGGGAGCATGAGAAAAAAAAAAGTTTGCTTCTTTCGATCGGTCTTTCTCTCTCCCTCTCTGACTGTTCGGCTCTCCTCTTCTTGTCCGACACAACGGGATTTCTGCCTTTCTCACGCTTTAGAATTACCTCGGCCCGACCCAGTCCCCGTGCCGACATCTGTGTAAGTTGTACGGGATGTGTATTGATTTGCATGTGTGTACCGAACCATTCTTTGTATAGCGTTGCTTTACTTATATATATATATATATATATATATATATATATATATATATATATATATATTTCTTTTTACTCTTCTTTTTTTTTTAAACATAATTGTCAGCGTTTTGATGTGTGTATAAAATCCAAGTACGCAAAAAGAAAAGGAAAAAATTTCAAGTACGAAAACCCATCATTAAAACATTTAAAAAAAGAAGCTAAATGAAAATACAGACATTCGTAACCTAGAATAGATGAATTACCGTAGCCCGCGCGTGTACCTCAAAGAATTGTCTAAAATGATCTTTAAGAAAATCAAAATTTTTTAAAAATCTAGAATCATCTTATAAAAGAAGAGAAAAAAAATCCAGCAGTTGATTTGGGCGTAGTGTGTACAATATGACCATAAAAACAAACAAGAAAAAAAAGCCCTCTTTTGAAGAAATAAAGACGTTTTAGATTGTGCTTAGTGGTGTACTGATGCAATCCTCCAAAGTTGTAGTCCCAGAATGTGACCAAGAGCAACTGAAAACAGAGAGAGAGAGAGAGACAGACAGACAGACAGACAGATCAGAAACATACGAGTGAAGACAGAAGAAGCTGTAGTCCACTCATCTGGTTGGACAGGCCAATCATTTATAGAGCTACGGTGATTTGATATGGACTACTGTAAGAAAATCCATTATAGTAACCTTTTTTCCAAGTAAAAATAAATACAGATTAAAGGCTCTCTATAATGACTGCGCAAAATCTGGCGGTAGGGGGGAATGACATGTATTTTAGCGCCAACTAAATTCGAACCCGTAAATGATGGTATGGTTTCGAGATTCCTTGATTGCTGCCCACTGCCTATACCACTTCTCCGACACTTCTGTAGTAATAAATTCAGTATTTCTGATAGGAGGGGAAAATTGATAAACAGCAAAATTTTTTTTTTTCAAGTCTGAAATTTCTTCAATCAAATTTCAACTCTTTAAAGATACTATCTATGATTTCGAGAAGGGTCATCAACATTCAAAGAGTTTTTCGGGCGATAGAATTCCTTGTCGGTGTTAATAACATGACGTTAAAGCATTGTTACCATTGGAAATAATCTGTTTACAAACATCGCATTCGGATAGAAGACCCGGAGAAGGTTGTGGAATGGATCAGCCGAAACGTTGTCTTAACATAGAGTTCAGCCGTTCGAAAAACTCTTCGAACTCTCTGTATGTTGTGCACTGGAAACCAGGAAGAAGGGGATTGTTGGTGGTCAGGAATAAGGAGAAATCTTAACTGACAGAATACAGTTATTTTATGGGTATGATGTATTGCATCGAACGTACTTGTGCTATAGAAACACACTGAATATCAAATACAGGACTTGGAAGGGTCTGGGATTTGAAGCAAGTGTTACTGACAGAACAAGGCTATCATATGTATAATTTACAAGTATTTCTGCATATAGGATTTGTTAGCCGTATGCATAGCAAAATAAACAATCTTTTTTGAAGTTGATAAAACAATATGTTAATGTGAAAGTATATTTTCTTTCAATAAGCGTATCAATGTGGGCGGGCGCTTTCGTAGGTTTAAGATAAGTAAATATTTTTTTAATTGCTATTGTGTCTAGGTTGCTGCATTTCTGACACGTACGCATAAAATAAACGTTGCTTGAAGCACTGCACAAACGTCATCAAAAGACGCAATCCGCTTATTGCACAATTAAAAATAAATCAAGCCTTAACAGGCATAACCACGATTAAATATAGACCATGCCTCTGGGCGTTTTGCAAAAGATTTTCTTGCCTTCTTTACCTACACAGAGTAATTAAACTAACAAAGACTTGAGTTTGCTTATGGAAGCAAATAAAGACCTTCCTTTTAGAATACAAAAATTTGAATATTTTTCTGGAGTAAAAAAAAAATATCAAAAATAATAATCAGAGTAAAACAATTGCATACTTTTAAATTCCTGACATTCATGATTTTTCTAAATTTGCCAACTTCTATTCTTTATGAATAGTTTCATGGAATGTATGTCTTTTTTCCTTTCGCATTTCTATACGTGTCCACACATCTCTATTAGACGCTTTCCAGTCAGTCGGTCGGTCACACTTACATTAAACAACGGAAAAGGAAAGAAGGAAGAGGAATGATAGCATCAAAGGTGTAATATCATTAATGCTATAATGTGGTAATGGAATGTACAACTTCGGCATTTTTGAATTTAAAAAAAAAATAATTTATGATTTCTATTGCAAATAATTCTCTCGAAATATTTCTATATTGCAATATTTTACAAGTACGATAATCGATTTGCTCAAAGAAATACTAATAGCTCTACTTCCTCCTCCTCCAACTACCACCACAGATAGTGGACGCATCGTGGTTCTTGCTAATTTAGACGAAAACTTAACCCATTAACTTCAGATGAAGAGTGATAGTTATTTATTGCAAGATAAAATTTTTCTATTGTGTTAACCGCCAAACGGAAATTCTCGTCATTAGCAGTTAATGGGTTAATGGTTGTTGACCAACAAAACAACCATAAAAGAAGAAACGACGATGCCTTTGGGATGATATTTCTCAACTAACCTCCTAAAATATTATCGCTTAAAATTGGTTATATATATATATATATATATATATATATATATATATATATATATATGAATAAATCAAAATTTATCAAATCTAATGCGTTAGAAAAATTTCAAGAACATTTTGAAATATTTCAAACATCTCTTTTGGTATGTTCAAACAAATCTTTGGCTGTCATTTTGATTTCGTAGGAAAAAGCCAACTTGTGAACTTTCCCATGTTTTTGTTTGTTGATCGTTTTTGAAGATTCGGTACAATCAGTGATTTGAAAGCAGCATCCATCTCTATGACTTCTTTGGTTATCCCTAGTAGTGTCAGACCCGTTCTTAGAAAGTAAGCGACCACTTTGCTTTTCCAGCGATAGTTAATAAAGTGTAGGATTGTTTCAGCAAGAAAATATCTTCGTAAATTTCTTAACCATTTAAATCAATAGCAATTGCTTCTCCTTTTTACACCATTCCAGCTTCCTGAATGTTTCAATGAATAGTGTTCGAAATGGGTTTTTGGAACTTGGTATACACCGATGTCTCCATTAGTAGACATTGAACACGCAAAAATCCTCGAAATTGAGTAGGTATACGTCGTACTCCTTCGTGACCCAACCCTATTCCTTTCACTTCATAGATAGGAACACTATCAGATGACGGGAGGAAGGCGGATACAATTGTTTTTTCCGCTTTAAACTATTTCAGTTTAACAAAGGTTTCATAGGAATACTTTACTTTCAGATTGCAGGGAATACCTGTATTTAATATCATATCTATATAAAAGCCACACTAGGTAATTGGTTTGTTAGATCGATTGATAGATTGACATAGCTAAACAAACAACAAAAGGATAATTGAATGAGATCGGCTGTTACCAAACAATGAAGAAAGCAATCCATGTTATATAGTGTCACAGAAAACGTTGAACGAAACAAGAGTTAGTGAGTTGAAGAGATTTATTGAGCGAGTCTTTCTTCCTTTAAACTTATCTTTCGTCGCCTTTCAGATGTAGTCAATTTTATGAAAATACCGCTGTCCGGCTCAAATATCACCAAAATGGCCAAAATACATTGCAATGATGTCAACACGCACACACAAAAATATCAAGGTACTACCGCAACAAAGTCAACATTTAAATATGGCTAAAGCAAGAAGTTCATGGGCAAATGCTTTTTTTTAAAAAGGCTAGATTTAGCAAATTTGGTCATACTTTTTTTCCTTTTTCTTCTTATGGATTTATGATAGATATTCGACTCTATTTTGATATAAAACAAGTTCCCTAATAAGACTTTTTCTCAACAGTACGATATCAGTAGTGACTTTTCTAACACGGAATTTTGTTTTGCGATTATGTCCGATCACCCCTTTAAGCTCCTAATGCCAAACCATACATCAATAACCGTCATATTTGACGAATATATGCAAGTTATGATACGTTTGTCACATCTTATTGTGTTCATGCTATTTATACACGCCAGTTGAGCTTTGGAAATTAAACGTGTTCACAGTTTTTTCACCAAACGCCACAATTGTTTCCGAAGCTGCTCTTGCCAAGGTTACGAGATCCGTGATATTTGTACGGAATGACTCCCCACTAACAAACTGCATGTGCGACAGACACCCCGAGGAAAAGGATTTAAGACGATGGTGGAGTTAAACTTTTACATTTGTAATGGAGACAGATTTAAGAAGATTATATTCAAGAAGTTTAAACCAGTATTAAATATCGGTGTAGAGCTGGAAGGGGCTGTCTTTCTTCTGGCCTTAATACAAATAATAACACGATAAATACTCGAGTGGTAGAGCAGCCATTCTCAACCTTTTGGGGACACAACCCCCTTAAGAGCTCTTCTTGGGTTTCAGGTCAACAGAAATTAATTATTATTCCAGTCTATACCCTCGCCTTAAAATTTGCACGGCCCTCAGAGGGAGCCATATGGCCTCTTTTGAGAAAGTCGTGGTGGCGCATTGGACTAAAGTGAGATTTGATAAATGTCTGGAAGAATTATAGCCTTCAAGTTTGCGAAATCTCAAGAGATATACAATTGAGAAGAAAATCAATCAACTATTTACTAACCTTGTTGAATCTGGCAGAATGCAGCAAGTAGCTCAAAATACTTCATGTTCCTAAATGGTCACCCACCTAATTAATGATTTGGTCCGACAGTCCGACTTCGGAGATCTCCGTTATTAGACTGCAAGCCTAGGTACTTTACTTACACGTCGCAGTTAAGCTTAGAACGAGGCCACAACTGTGGGGCATCATGAGGATCGAAACGTGCTATAACGGGGAAAGGACTGTATTTACATGAACAGACATTATTTTAGACTGCAATCGTTTAGTAAAGATAAATACTTGATATAGAAATTGAATTAACAGATGTTGAAACCCCCATCAAAGCTTCACAAGGAAGTAAGTTAAAAATGTACAACATCAAGAAACAGGTTCTGGATACCGTGACATGAGTTCGCAAAAACAATCATCCACAACCTTTGACAATGTCCAGAGTTATTTATTTACTGGGTTTTACTCTAGGCTTCTATCAAGGCTCATATTGCTTTCAGTACCTACAGTCCAGTGTCTACATTACTCAACAACGTTGGGTACATGGTGAAAAGAAATAACATAGGAGGAGTTGAAGTGGGGGGTTTTTTCTTGACATTTACACGTGGCTGGCCTTGTGATTGCTTCTTTCCAACAGTAGCCGGTAATCGAACTAAGTAACTAGTAAGGATTCTGGTTTTTAAGGTGGGTCGGCAGGTCAAGCCAACTTATAGAATTGGCACAACACAATCTTCCACCTCCTAGAGTGATTTACTTCAAAGTAGACATATTTGCGTATAACTAATTTTTTCAGACACTTAGCGGTATTCGAACCCAATCAATACGTAGGATTTAAAATGCCGATTCTCGCAAGCAATATCCTCCCCGCTGCAGAGTTCGGCACAACACAATATTTTCTAACCTCAATGCCTTGCCTTATTCAGGCCTTGTAACGAACTAAGCTAAGGTTGTTAAGTATCAAGTTGAAGGCTTAGAGTATGAGAAGTAAACGAAGAATTTGATATTACATGAACCAACACTAAAATTATTCCAAGCTTCGTTTGTATCCATACATAAGCGATTCCAGAGTTGATCACAGCGTTTTAGTTCTGAGAGTTACACCTAATTTCACACCTAGTTTCATATTGGGCCGAGTTTGGAACACTGAAGTCAAAAACAGGA
The DNA here is from genome assembly GCA_963457665.1 of Thysanoteuthis rhombus. Classification (NCBI taxonomy): domain Eukaryota; kingdom Metazoa; phylum Mollusca; class Cephalopoda; order Oegopsida; family Thysanoteuthidae; genus Thysanoteuthis; species Thysanoteuthis major. The sequence goes on along the minus strand of OY735225.1, from coordinate 19,159,086 downwards.
TAGTTCAAAGTTCCCTACTCCATACTTTAAGGTTGGGTAATAATTCCAGCACCAACCTGGCTCTTCTTTTTCAAAGGTTAGCACAACTCGGGTGATACTGCATTTTATCAACTAACGAATAACAGTCAAAGCAATTATTGAGAGAAAAAAAATCAATTTCGGTGACTCCATTGATTCGAATTCCTCCTGACATTCTTTAAAGCACTGATATTGATCTTATCAATAATAAAAGGTATGGAACACTGATATAGACAGGAAGAAATCTATGGCGCCAGGTGATACATTTTAAAAAGACCGAACTTTCATTGTATTCATCCGATCGAGCGCGTCAACTGGGAAACTCGCAGGTTTGTAGAGAAATATGAAAAATAGAGACAAGTTTCCAAAAAGATGGAGACAGTTTTGAAAGTGGGAATGTGTCGACTAAAAAGAAGAAATATGTATCAACAAAATGCAGACAAAAAGCCGGCAAATCACTAAGGTAGAAAGATGTTGGAATCCCCGAACAAAGGTACTTACAGAGAGAAAGAGTTGATTCAATGTAAATATAAAGTCACAGCCTCGTAATACAAAGGACAGATTCTCTCCCGCACACACCCCAACACATGAAAGAGTTCAGGGAATCTACCACGAGAAAAGAATTCAATAGTTTCCACCGTCCCCTTCGAAGGAGTCCTTTGCTATCGGTTGGCTTCATACAAGGTACTGCTTGCGAAGTATATCAACAAAGCCCGTATTACGTTCGATCAACATATGATCTTCCGATTACCCAAACTTTGGGGGGGGGGTTGGGCGCCTTCATACATACATGCACAACTAAAGAGGCGTTTCGCCACACCCTGAGACAAAATCCAGTACTTATAATCCACGGTATTCGTACATAGATGATTAAAACTTGAAAGAACTATTCTCAGTAACCAAGTAAGTTTTCCTTGAAGTCTCATGAGTACATTCATTGAAGTACCCAATCAGAAAGAGACCATATTAGTATAATAAGGTTGAATAATGTCTGCGATCTGAGAGATACATACTTCAATATTTAACGAAAAAAAAAATGGAGTTAATTAATCTCAGGGTGTAAACTAAGAGATGTTCAGCAAAAATTCCTTTGTCTACACTATTTTTTCTTCAAATTCTATTTTTAATCAATTATGACAATCTGGGCAAAAATGAATGGTAAAATTCCGACAGCTATGTTAACCTTGTCAGGTTATTATGAACCTCAACATGGAAACAAAGCATAAAAACGTGATACAAATGTAAACAACAAGGGGAAAAAGAAATCCAAGACGACTGCTGAATGTGTAAATTCACGCGCGCATGCGTGAATGAGAGTCAAATGCCGGCGGATTCTGCAGAGTCTATTTTGGGCGTCCAATTTTTGAATTCACGACGAACACGCACACGGGTAGATGGGATCCCCAGGGAATTGACACAACGTAATAGTTTATATATATATATTCAATTCTTACATACACAGAAAACAAATAACCGTCATCTATTCTAACTGAACATCGAAAGAAAAAGAAAAAAAAAAAAGTGTCCTTAACAGTTTTCTCAATTCGATTTTTTGCCCCACCCACTCCCGTTCCCGGTGGGAGAGAGTTGACAATGAAAGAAAACGTGTGCCTTGTTAGTCGAAAATGAATTCAAAAGCCTTACAAGATTCCAGCCATATTTAAAACCGAATGATCCAATAAAAACAATAAAATAAAATTAAAAAAAACAAACCCAAGTAGTTTTTCCTCAAAACTACAAAAAGTACTATTCTGTATAATTCTACTGGAAAGACTAGTCATTATTATTGATTATTATCATTTTAATGAAACGTATATCGTACTACAATTGAAGTATGGTTACTCGACAACAGACCATTGTACGAAGTTGACATTCCCCAAGTATATTAGGTTTAGGGGCAGCGGAGTGTAGAGTTTGAAGTTATTTTTGGGGATCAGCATTCTTGAGAAATCTAACGAAAATTAAGAATTGTCTAAATTTAGATATAAAATATCTAAATTGGTGACACTGAAGATAAGTAACCGAAATACTTCGAAGTCATAGTTTCGTACATTAGACAGAAAATTATTATACTTAGCAATAATAGCCGATTGCTCCACACACCATGGAGGTCGGACCCCTTCCAACCATGCACCCTCAAGATCGAGAATTGTCCTAGTTTTAATCAAATACAGGTTAATGGCGAATAGAGAACAAGACCGTAAAGGAAACTCAGAGGGATGTTTCAATCTGACATTTTCACATCGGAATCGGATTATTTTTCTCATAAAAAATAGTCCTAAATGGTAGTATTAATCAGTCCTCTTTCACCTTCAGTTTTATATCAATTTCAACCTGGATCCAAATAGAAAAATTGGTACAATTTCATTGAAATAAATGAGTAAATCCGATTAAAGTAGGTTCTATCAGTCACTCAATAGAAACCGTCGCAGCGTGCCGTGTTAGGGGGTGATGCCATGATAGAATTACTTCTTCCACCTTTTGTTGGGCCGTGATCACTAAAAAGTTTGAATTACAACAACAAAAAAAGAAAAAAAAATGTCGGACACAAACCAAGGGATCAATCTAGCATAATCTCAGATTGTAATCTGAACCCTATTGGAGAGGGGAAAGACATAAGGAGTAAATGTTCAAATTTTCATCCCTCTAGCTCCATTGGTGCAGCCTGTATGCGCAACATATACATGGATAGAAAGCCAGTCTCGAATAAAAAAAAACTGGGAAAAAAACCCTAGAAAAACAAAACAAACATGATGGCGGTTTTGGTAGACGATTTCTAGTAATGACATTGTACTTGGCATTATTTCACGAGTCAGTATTTTTTTTTTTTTTTTTTTTAGAAATCGTTAAACCGGTTATATCCTGAATTTACGGTCGTACCAATTTTTTTTTTTCACTTTGAAATGGAAAATTGAAAAGAAAAAAAAAAGAAAGGATCAAGTAATAACAACGCGGAAACTATCACCGATTTTATCAGTTGGATTGTTTGTCTAAACGCCCAGAAGGAGGATGTCTCATTGATTGATCGGCGGTCGATTTTGTACGCACACATTTCGAACAAAAGTAAAGTTTGGCTATTTCGTATTTTGGCGTCTCATATTATCACGGTTACTGTGAGGGCACTCGGTCAGTAACAAAGTATGAACTTGGCAGATATCAAATCCAATGAGAACAAAATGTTAAAAAAAAAAATTAAATTAAATTAATTAAAAAAATCAAAAATAAAAATACCTATTTTACGGCATATAAGACGCACTCTAATATTCGCAGGTACTTTCTTGGAAAAAAAAAACATCTTCTTTTCCTTGATCTTCATAGCTCTCCCCACTATTAGGTTATTTTAATGCTCTTATCTTTTCAAATCTTTATTAACCCCAGTAGTGACTAGCTGTTTACATTATTGCATAGCACAGTAACATTAATGAATAACTGATAAAGTGTTCTCCCCCTCCCCTGTGACTGGAATAGAAGGAAAAAAAATGCACGTCATATAGACCGTAAAATACGGTAAACATACCATCAGCTATTTCAACAGTTAATAGTATAAGCATTTATTTAATCATGTTTTCTCTCGAAATTCTGCAGACAAGCAGCGACGAAAAAAATGTTGATACTAGAGAAGAAAAAAGAAATGACTCTGAATTTTTTTTCTTTATGTACATATGTGCTTATATGACACTGAACTATTGCCCTCAAAACAAACCGTGATAATTTGGGACATTAACATACAAGAGAGTAGGACATCCAACTTCTGGGGTTGATTGATCGTTCGTTGATTTTGTACGCACACCCATTTCAAACACAGTAGAAAGTTTGCTTTCTCTAAGTCTGTCTATCTCTGTATCTAACAACAGCTTGAACAACAACAACAACAAAAAGGTCTATATAGTCGACGATAGGTATGACGCAGCACATAGTTATGTCTAAGGGCGGGCGAAAGAACAATCCTCTCTGTGTATAAGTCTTAGCTTTTCACCGTCCAACTCAAATCTCTTTTTTTTACCATCTCCTTATATGTCAGTTATATTTACTGATCCGTTAGTGTCCGCGATAAAACTTCGCTTGTCAACGTATACGTGTTTGTATTTGGCCATAACATGAAGAGTAATGACCCTCGATTTACCGGACTAATATAAATGTAAAGGGTCCCGTACTAGGTTCAGTAAATAACCAGAGTCATGAAAAGTTTTAAAGAAAAACTAAATCCCCACCAATGAGAATTCCACCCTCCTTGCCACAAAAATATGAAGATACTGTTTAATACCCTTACAACAAGTCTTACAAGCCATTGGAGTTAATTCGATTTCTCATAGTGTACCCTACAACAGCTGGAGCGGATTCAGGATTTCGAGATGGGAAAGTGGGTATTGTTTTCTTTATCTATCCAATTAGACCATAGATATAATTTATTTTTTAAAGACTAATTTATGATTACATAGAATTTGGCGATTATTTGGATTTTTTTTCAATATGTAAAATTTCATTATCTACAAATACAAAAACTGTATGGTGTTTTGCCTAAACAGGGAGTCAGGACTCCCCTCTGGATCCATGCCTGCACAATTATAACCTTGTGTCAGACAGAGTTTAGTAAATAACTGCGTAGATGATAGTTCCTATCGTGAGCAAACCATTAGTAAGGAATTCACTCACCTCTGGATGCTCAAGGAATAGGGTCTCGTGTCAAAGTAGGCCCCGTCCACTAAATTAGGGTTTGAACCTTACTAATCTAACAAGCTTAGGACCAAGATAGATGCTGGAGATGCGGACTTTCTGAACCAGTGAAGATTAGGGGGAAATATGGCAAATTAATACTTTTACCATACGGTATCACTGATAACAAAGCCAATTTATATAGACATAGACCCAGCCCGATCTCTCACCTTCGTCTTGGTAATGGCACGAAGATTTTGACGATAAAATTAACTTTTATACAAGTTCGTTTTTCTCCGTCGTCAGGTATCAATTTCCCATCCAAATCCGTTGTTTATATGTACATGATCATCATATTCAAATCGCTGTACCAAACCATCGAAGCTGCCGGTAGGGTGGCCAGGCGTCCGGCGCCGCCTTGAGCCGGATGTCAATTTGTCCTCCTTTTAGGGGAACTGCCTAAAAAACTCGTGTAAATTAACTCAGATATACTCTTGGAAGTGGGAACTAAAAGCTAAAACAACGATTAACGATTTTTCATCATTAGTAGTCGTTGTCAACACTGCTGACTATCAGCAGTGTACTGGTCGCATTGATTGTTTTCATGTCTGATATGGTCAGTCTGGAACACTGGTTCCCGACCTTTTCGTTCCCAAGGACGCCCCTTTATTTAAATGAATTTACCCACGGATCCCAGGTCTTTAAAAGGTCTATCAACTGAACCAGCTCGCAGAACCGCTGGTCAGAGAGTCACTTTTAGAAATGGTCACACTTGCTGCCGGACAAGTGAAGTCTAACCTTCACTCTTGAGGATCAACTATTTTTTCGGCAGTTCCCAAGTGTCAATAAACAGAAAAAGATATACAGTACTACATTCGTGCTCATCGCCCTCAGGAACATTTCAAACCATAGAAAAAAATTTTCCCAGAATTCAGCCCCCCCTCCATTTCCCATCGCGTAGATTCCTCGTTACCCAAAAATAACTTAATATAGAGGATGTTTATTAGCGACAATAACACAGATAAATGATATAACACGAACGGAGGAATTTAATGGCAAAGCATCACGGGATATGGTAACATGACACGTGGGATTTCCCAAACAATAAATAAAAACAGGTCTGCTCAGTCGTTCAAAAGAAACCGCCACGTGATTAACGTCTTTGGGCAGCATGGGAAAAGGGGCGATCAATGAATGTTATTCCTCGTCTTTTGTTTGGCGGTGATCAGTGAAAAAAAAAACAAGCATGCGTGCTACAGGACTAGCTAATAGCTCAATTGTTAATTTACATTGCAAACTGAACCCACCACTAAAAACCTATGGGAGGGGATAACAAAAAGTTATCTTCTCTAGACATAAAGGGTGAATGCTCTAATTTTCATCCCTCTAGCTCAGTCGGTGTGGCCTTTACCCACCAGTGATAAATACATAGCCAACCAGCCAAATCAACTTGAAGACTGAATAACCCATGATAGTTTTAGTTCACAGTTTCTGATAAATGGTCAGCGTATGCCAGTCAAGCTACAGGCATCAGGTAATGACCTACTCACTACACCCAGAACAAGAAGGTGGCGCTATCAGAACGACTGGTCCCTGGTCATACAATTAAAATGGGATCGAAATTTCATTCTGTGTAGGGTCTAAACATTTTGGTAGTTGGTGATTCAGCGGAGCTTTTGTGTTTTAAAAGTAATGTTCAGGAAAGTATACATTTACAACGATATCTCTTTAACCTTATGTCAGTAGGTATACACATCTTCATCTTCAGTTGACTTCAACCGTACGAACAATCCTCAAATTTAGGGTAATAAAAAAAAAATCAACATTCTACTACTGTGAATTGAAATAACGACCAACTGATTAGTGGTCGGGTCTCTTACCAACTGAGCTAAACTGACAAGTCTTACAGATCAACCAAAATTCATGTCAGAAATACGCAACATTTTATTTTGATATATACATACATCTCTTGAATTGACATTTTCCTACTATGGTTTGAAATCAAGATCAAGTGGATGGTAGCTGGCTCTCTTACCGACTGAGCCAAACTGACAGGTTTTACATATTCACGAAATTCATCTTACATAAGGGCTCATTTCATTCTAATAAATACATCTATACTAAAAATAAAAATGTTCTAATTTTTTTCGATACAAAAATTGCATGAATCATCTTTAGTCAGAATAAAAGAGGGAGGGGAGTTCGTCCCTGCAGCAGCTAGGCCTCCCAATCTCGATGAATTCAACTTGGGTGGTTCAAATTCTTCAAGATGAAGACTTTTGCGGCACACAGTCTCTTATCTGTAATCCTAAAGACCTAAAGATTTTTTGGAGGAGGTCGTCTGCACACCAAAGTTCACCTTTGGCGCCAAAACTTGACCTGACGCAACGAACGCTTGATGAGCCAGTCGCGTCTCACACATACAGACGATCAGACGAGCTTTTGTCACTCGCTGATAGAATTTGTTTTGTGATGGAGAACTAAAATGATAAAGAAAGCCCCCCCCCATATATTCCTACCTAGCATAACAGTGAGAAGCAGAAGAAAAAAAGTTGCCCATACATCGGAAAATACAGTTGCTGTAGACTAGTTTGTCTTTCATATCATTTCAATCACAACGCTCGGTCGTTTTTACTCTCTACGACCGTTATGTAAGCTGGGTGAATCGGAAATGAATTATCTCTGACAAGAGTTGAACTAGCACCCCCTTTCTTCATAATCCTGACTGATTGTGCCTCACCGATGCAGCTTATTTAACGGTCGTAGAACAAACTGAAAGTTGCTATTATAAATAAAAATATATGGAAGAAAGAAATATTGTTCGAAAATGATATTGTATTAGTAAATTTTTATATACCGAAAGTTGTGTTCAAGTATCAAGATAATTTTTTCCGCGATTTCTGTCTCAAAGTTAGACCGACTGAGCTCAAGGCAAGAGAGCTTTTGAGGATAACCATTCGTCACAACGCGCTGATAAGTACAACTAGTAACAGCCAAACAAACAGTAAAAAGGTTTCGAAGTACAAGTACCCCCACATTCCGAAAGGTTCGCTTTACGTCAATTTTTCGCTTTTACGAAAAAAAAATAATTAAAGAAAAGGCGATGATAGCTTTTGACTTGTTGCTAGCCGTTATAGAGAAAGCGCGCACCCTTCCTCTCTCTCACTCTCTCTCCCTCCACCAAGACCCCAGTTTTTATCCCATATAAATCAATGGTGATAGTATCTTCACTTTACGCCATTTTGGCTAACAGACATTCGAGAAATCTGTAATTAAAAGCTGTATATCTCCACAAAAATAAAACACGATATGTAACAGACCCATTCCGTCAGTTATGCTTGCCTTGATACCTGACCAGTGACAATCCGTGGTTTCCAATAAATAACATGCACTGAGCGCCGAAAATTGAAAATTGAAAAAAAATATATATATATTTTAGGTTGAAACTGAAGAAATGCAGAAATCGACGCTCAACACATCAAAAGTACCAGTCGTATAAATCTGATGGACAACAATCCTTCGAAATCGCCGAAGAAAAGAAACAAAAAAAAAAGGATCTTAAATATTTTGGAAGATGGATTGATAAACAAAGCCTATAAAGAGAATCTTAAAACATCCCAAATACCTTAATGAATAAATTTTTAAAAAGCTCCTAAAACAGACGGAAGAAAGATGCTTGAACGAAAACGAGACAAAATCACAAACGAAAGACGCCAAAATTTTCTCTATCCGGTCGAATTTGATACACGTGGGTTCTTAGTAGTAATAGCATACAGCGAGAATATATATTTGAGAAAGAAAGTGAGAGCTGAAAGAAGTGCCAGATGCTTAATTGGAATGCTGTCCATTTTGTAAAGGAGACGTTCATTAATTGGCGTATAATATCGACGTGAACATAAACAAAACAGAGATGAAAACAAAATAGATAAAACGTATCGATAATACTTTTGGGGGCCAATATTAACGATATAAATACGAATTCAAATCCATAAGCAAATCAATATCAATCGATAGACGCAGGAAGGAATAGTGCCATCGCTTATTTACTAACACAAAAGGATCTTGTTCTTTATTTTATGGCCGTTTCATGTTCGACACGGCATCAGAGTCTCGTTTTTTGCAATGTGCAATAGGTAACTGCAAAATTTATTTGTGTAATTAAAATTAATCTAAAATACAGAGGTTGAAAATAGCCTGTACTTACATTTTAAACGAGAAGAAAGTACACCAATAGACCCGAAGCCTGATGTTGAGAGAAGTATTCATCATAAACAACAAATATCTATTGTTCAACATAATATTCTTCCTTGTTAAAACACTCACTTCAGTAGTGAGTATTAATCACATGGACTGAAGATCATACAGTGAAAAATTCAAAATCAAAAGCTAATAACTACGTGTCAGGTTGAAGACTCATCATTCATTCGCCCGCAATCGTTCGTATTTATAATGTGTTTTTTTTAAAGCAACAAACCTTCGTTGATGCATGTTTTGTCAAAGACCAAAGACGAGGATTTAATAAACAAACAAACAACTTGTCTTGTTTACGTGCAAAAGAACGCATGCTTGGATCCAATATGCGCATCGTTGTACGAGGATACACACATTGGATCCAGCTGTGAGACGTACAGCGATCGTATTTATAGCTACTGTATCTATCATAGCTATTCTCACACACACACCCTTACGATAGTTAAAAAGTCCGTTTCGTCTTTGACTTATTCACAAGGAAACAGGCATTTATCTATTTACTAATGCCAAGTACTACCCAATCAGTTACTAATGTCTATGTAAGTATAAATACAATCACTCACACAGATGTGCGCTTAACTAAAAAAAAATGTGTTCAAGTATGAGAGAGGGTCATAAACTTTCTCGTCCGCTGTACGATAACTTCAAACTGCATCCTTATTTCTCATTTCAGAAGTATGCTGTTCGTTCCCAAACTCCATCCCGACTCAAACGAGAAGAGGGGAAAGAAGGGGCTACACCTTAAAACATATATATATATATATATATAATGGATATATGTGTGAGTGTGTATCACTCTCTGTCTGTCTCCCTCTCTCAGTGTCCTATTGACGGACGAACACAATCACGTTATTTTTAGGCAAATCTAATCGTTTTCAAAGCAAGTATAGACGAAGATAAGGTGCCGGTCTCTTTATAAAATGCATGATACGTTTGG
>OY735225.1:19126727-19144227 GCA_963457665.1 Thysanoteuthis rhombus | reverse complement strand
TTCTGTGCATGTATATACATGTCCGCGTACGTTTGCCAGAGGTGTGTATCTGTGTGGAAGTATGTGGTTTTATGTGTTGATGGGTGTTTCACTTCAGCGTGAAAATCAAAACTGTCTCTTTATTTAAATGTTTATTGAACAAAGAAAAAAAATAGTGGACACGCACCCCCCATATATATATATATATATATATATATATATAAAATAATTAAATAATTGTGTCGTCCACAGACAGCTATTTCGTTGTATTACAATGTGGCTGTAGACTATCCATTATCCCATCCAGTACCATGAGGTGGGATCGAAACCTTCACTTCAGACCCAGAGGCTGGCATCTTATCTCTGCCCTACGCGGACGATCATTAAGGTTGAATTTAAGCGAGATATTCACTCATGCATAATTCCTCATCCACCAGAGTGCTCTACTCCTAAGCTGGAAGAGCATTGCATAAGCTTATAATGAACGAGTTACCCCACTTGAAGAGTGTTCAAACCTGAATAAGGGAGCGTTAATTATAATAATGATAAAATAATTGTGTTACACACACACAAATATATATATATATATATATATATATATATATATATATATATATATATATATATATATGCGTGTGTGTGTGTGTGTGTGTGTGTGTAACACTTTTCAGAGCCACTCAGATCCTAGAAAGAGGGCCCGGGAGCTACCCTTAGATCTTGGACTAAGCACACAGATACTTTGATCCCAGACATACGTTAATGATCCCATCAATTTTAATGGTTACTCTGTTAGTTTTTTATAATTCTTCCGAAAATCAGGGGGTAAATTATGAATTGCTTGGTGAGTCGTGGTCATCGGGAACTGCATGGAAATACCACGGCCACAACTCTTGAATGTGTGTGTGTGTGTATGTGTGTGTGTGTGTGTGTGTGTGTGTGTGTGTGTTGACCGGGTTGCTTTCCTTAGCGTATGTCTTTGTTGTATCATGTGACAGAATGTTCACTTATTAATTATGATCAGTAAAAAAGATATATTATTGGTAGAGTCTGCCCGTTGTACACAACCGGATTTTCTGTATCTATAAAAATCTATTTTAACCCTTCTACTTTTTTTTTTTATATTTCGTTTCTTTTCTGTCTGCGCATTTACATCCTAAACATACCCTTGTTTGCTGGTATACGTATTTTTATGAGTCCTGGGTGTGTGAACTATGTTGTTATTAATTTCAGTGTTGTTCGCATATACAGCCCAAGGAGAACCCGCAGCGCGTGTGTTCTATGTATGCCTCGAAGCTTTCGTACGTGTGTTCAAGTATCTAATGAGTGTGTATGATAAAGTAACACCCAAGCCAGATTTGTGTGTGTGTGTGTGTGTGTGTGTCTTTGTAAGTGCATGTGTGAACAAGAAACTTGGAGGTGGTAAGGGTATTGGCGAATCGCGATTACCATTGGCTGAACTCCTTAACACATCACAGTGACGTCACAATGATCACGGTCACCTCTGCTGAGAACGCGCGACACCTCCTTTTAAATATCCCCGATACGCATTCTCGTCTCCAGTCTCACAATTCCACCACCATTTATTTTTTTTATTTAAATATTTATTTATTCCTCTCGTTTTTATTTTGTTTTTATTCAAACTCCTTCTCCCTCACGTACAATATACTCATAATATATGCTCTGCCCAGCTATGTAACTAGATTTGTGTTGTGTCGTGTAAAAAAAGTTTGCTTTATTTCTCTATATTGCTATATATAGCAGTCTATATCTATTTCCAAACCTGTCTCTTCTTTCTTTCTTTCTTTCTTCCTTTCTTTCTTTCTTTCTTCCTTCCTCTCTTTCTATCGTTCTTTTTCTTTTCCATCGTCATACGCTCCGCGTCTCTCTCACCCCTCTCTTATTGTTTATTTTCCCTCCTCTCTTTGATTTCTCTTGTACTGTTTTTCCTTTTTCGAAACTTTCTAGTACACTTCGTTATTTGTCATTTAAGAGCATCGCGTTAACGTGTTCCCAATTATGCAAGGGAATAGTTTACCGGTACCGTCAAAAATGAAGGCGTATATGAAATATAAGAATACTCATTGCATTTTATATACGAAGATAATCGAGATTTGCATTGGGAGTGAACTTTGAGAATAGCTTTCTATTGACCACAAACGGATTTTTATTTATCTTTCGTTACTTTTTTTTAATTCTGTGAATTCAGCATTTTTACTACGTCATCTGGACAAAAAATTCTATTTTACTACAGCAGATTAGTGTATCTGTGCACTCTACCTCGGATCATTGCTTAGTATGTCAGAGCTTATTGAGAAGTATCAAATACACACACACACACGCATATATATATATATATATATATATATATATATATATATATATATATATATATATATATATATATATATATATATATATATATATATATTGTGTCATCCACAGACAGCCGTTTCGTTGTATTACAACACTTCAGTGTGGCTATCCATTATCCCATCCAGTACCTCGAGGTAGGATCGAAACCTTAGATTCAGACCCGGAGGCTGGTATCCTCTCTCTACTCCCCGAAAATGGACAGTCAGTGAGGTCGATATTTATTTATCGTATGTATTCCTCATCCATCAGAGTGCTCCATTCCATGTTTGAATATATATATATATATATATATATATATATATATATATATATATATATATATATATATATATATATATATATATATATTGAGTGGGTTATATGGATGTCAGTATGTTTATGCCAGTGTGTGAGGGTGTATATGTGTGAATACACACACTTCAAAAACTAAACTAATGAAGCAATGGCCAAAGATCAAACTCATTATGCAATGGTTTGTAACAGTAGAATGTTAGCCACATCAGGCCACACACACACAACAATGCACATACATACATACATACATACATACATACATACATACATACATACATACATACATACATAAAAATATTGGATACTTGATGTACAGCAATAGTTAAGCAAATTGTCTCCCAGACTATTTTCTTGTTGAGCGAGTTCGACCCTTTCAAAGCGACTATTCCAACTCAGTAGCTGTTTACCATACTAAGCTTATTTAGAAGGATAGATAGATAGATAGATAGATAGATAGATTCACTGGGTCAGATACGGGGATACGACAGTTGGCCATAAGATAGATGGATAGATAGAAAGATAGATATGAACAGACTGCATTTTATTCCTCAACTGGGAGCTTGTAAAAACTTTCATGTAATCGAAAACGTTCATTGAACCGTCAAGCAAAAGCATTTTTTTCTTTTGTGTGTGCATTGTGCTGATAATAGAATTAAAACAAGATGTTTACACTATTTCGTACAGCTGTTTAGAAACTTAACACCGCTTCGTTAAATGAGAGTAAAGAGTCAAGCCAATGGATCGCTTAGGTTAAGTTGGAAAGACTTACAATAGGAAAGAATTGTCACCTTCAACATTTAGTAACAGTGGCTATATATATCTTACGGATTGTATAAATGGTTCTTGCGAACGATGAGAAAGAAAAAAACTATTTATATCTGAAAGACGAAAGTAAAGGAAATATTTTTGGGATGGTCGGCGGAAGTAAAGTTTGGTTATTCTCTTTTTGATGATACAAGAAATAGTGGGGGCTTGTTCTGTTTGATATTGAGGACACGGACGTCTTTGGTTAAGGCGTGATAGGGGGCTTGATTTTCCCGAAAATTAATACCGTTTTGCCCGAAATATAACACTGTTTTACCTGAATGGTGACTCGTACGCCTTTTGTGTAAGGGTCAATTCAATTGACAAAAGCTTTGTAAAATATCAGGTGTGTGTAAAATCCCCAGCGATCTTGAAAACTAAGGACTGAAAACACAGTTGAAAACTGGTTTTTCGCTGGAAAATTTTGTACATAAACCACTAAAAATAGAATTAAAATTCTAATATATAACGAGAAATACCTTCTCGAACTTTTTGAAATCTTTCTGGTAAGCAAACTCAAAACATGCTCTAGTAAAATTGCAATGAGAGAAATGCTAGTCAAAAAATAAATAATGATCACCAATGAACATTTTCAATTTTATACATGTTTTACAAGTACCTAGTTAAGAAATAAAATTCAAATTCTCATCTGTTTATATCTATCTATCTTGAGCTTAACTATTGTATCCCCATACCAGACGAAATGAATCAATCTTTTTTCAATAAACAATCAAGTTAATATCGCTACTAGTAATACTACAAGTGAATATCAAAATGAAAGTAACATTTTGTCTATAACTTTGAGGGGAGTTGTTAACATTCGAACTTTTTGTCTGAATTATCCAATCTCTTCGTCCCATCATAGATGTTAACACAACGTCTTGGCCGAAATTTAAATTTTCTGTTAGATATCGTTTTATTGTGCTTCGCATCACCGGAGAAAAAAAATCGATGAAAGAGACTTTCTTTCCTTACATATCACGCATGTAGAAGGCCGTAGAATGATTCGGTCAAAACGTTGTAGTAACATCAAAGATGGGAAGAGTAGATTGGATTACCCCCCCCCCCAAAAAAAAACAACTTTCGAACGAAAGATGACAACACCAGAAAATATGATTCCGAGCGATAAGAAGAACGAATAGGAAATTTAAATGATGAGATTTGATATTCTGCGGGATTCTTCTTGGTATGGGAAATCAGGCATCCTGAGGCAAAATACATGTGAGTTCTGGTCTCGCTGGGAGCTTTTCATTATTCAAGATCTCTGCTATTTACTCACAGCCGTAGACTGACAGAATGACTAGCTTGGTCACTCAGCATAGAAGCTCGCTCTATCGCACACCACTGCCGAATAACCCAACGGGAGAGTGTATCTTAACGTAAATACAGTAAGCTGCCCTCTTATTGGTTGCTAAGGTACATCAAGGATACACAAACGGTTGTTGAGATATTCAAAATAGTAGGATTCTTTGAGGGCAAATCTTGAACATATGCATGCTAATCAGTAGCATGTTTGTGAGGGCCATGGTTCACTGTAAAATGAATTTCAGCCACCTCTCGTTCGGGATCCCGGGAAAATCCCATGTGTGTGTAATGGTTTACGTACGTAACAAAGCACATTTATTTAATTTAACAAGAGAGATGGAAAACAAAACTATCCCCGGGTGTGTTCAAACAAGCCGACCTAATTGGCAGCTAAGTAATCTGCAATTTTCTCATACAATCCTGCCTGCCCGGTCTGTGTTGAGAAATGTGTTAACTGTGTATCAGTTGGCTGCCCCAAACAAAAGAGGCCACGCCACCCAGAATCAAAGTTATATATGCATCTTGAATCAAGAGATCTGATTGGCTGCATATTAATGACGTCAATTTTGGTTTTCCGGTGTCCGCCACGCTAATACACACTTACTGACACGATTGCACACGCATACATACGTATGTACATCACGTTACATAGTACCGTTACGATCCAAGTTGTTATTGATATTACATTCGTTTCAAAGCACCATCAAAGCAGTTAAGCTATCATCATTTCAGCAATCACAACAACTATGACAACAACTTACTCTCATCGTTATAGTCATAACTAACCTTCCTGATTATAACGTGGTTCGTTATAGCGCGGTTCGCGTTATAAAGCGGGTGGATGGTGAACCTCGAAATGATAATCTAGTTTCAAAATAGCTAGAATTAGATTTTTAAAAAAAGCAAACAAAAGCTATATCTAGCTACAAAATAACTTAATTAATCCTAAGTCGGTTATAACGCAGTTTCGGTTTTCTTGGACCCCAACATCCGCGTTGTAACGGGGGGGGGGTATAACACTAATTGTAGAGTTTCTACCATCGTCATCACCATTCATTATAAAAAATGGTAGTACCAGTTTCCCCATTGATAGGAGAGTAAGGAAGAGAGAGCATGCTGTCTTTTTACCGAACAAAAGCTGAACGCTATTGTGGTGCAAAGCGAACATCCCAAAAGCGGAGAATAGGTTTAACAATAATTATCACTCTAATTGAATAGTAGTATTCACGTATCGTTTTATTATTTTGAACGTAAACCATATCTAATGTGATTTCTATTTTTAAAGATTAACATCCGGTTGCGAAAATCTGTTTTACGTCATGAATCTTTCAAATTGATTCTTATTTCATAACTATTAATACCTCTTTTTTCAAGTGTCTGGATCAAACATCTCTTCCTATTCGTGAAGTGCTCTATTGTTTACTTTCAATTAGAAAAAAATATTTTATTCTCAAGTGTTCATAATTTATTCCTCCATGAATTTATATATATCCTATTTGTGGATTATTATCGTTTCTCCTAAAATGGATTATATGTTATGTTATATATATATGTGTGTGTGTGCGCGTCAAGAAATGGCCATATTTGGTCCGACAGAATGAATTATAGATTGCATTGTATTACATAGAAAATCTATTTGGAATGATCTCCCGTCATTGCACGGTTCATATATCACTCAATTTAGATGATGTAAATAGAATAAACACTTTAAGAAAATGGGGCTGCAGCAGGAATCGAACCTGCCACCGATAGGACATCTGCTTTAACGCAGCGATGCTCTTACCATTGAGCTAAACAGAGTTATTTGGACCTTTCCATTACCGGCGGCTGTGTGAGTGTATTTCGTATAGAATTGGCACCAACATCTTGAAATGCCTATAAACAACAACACAACAGCACATCTATCAATTATGACTCAAGAAACACTTTCATTAATTAATTAAATACAACCAAATTTCCCTACAAACGGAAGTGACGTGGTCAACACTAAATGATAATGATAGTCAAAATCTAATACTGGGAGTAACAACGATTCTTGAGAAAGACCAGTGATGGCCGAAAGTACTAGGATTACTCGAAATAACGCATGAATTTTGGAGAATTCATAAACTCCTTCGAACCGGATTTCAAGGACAACATTTACAAACCCGGTGAAACGCACTAGTAAGTTGAATCGACAAGAAATGTCAAAACTTTTCAACGGAACATGTATAAAAGAAGAACTATTGCTTAAACACACACACACACATACACACACACACACATGTATATTATAATCATTATTAAAAAATGGATATATAATCCGAGAGAAATGATTATAAATCGCGTTACATTATTTTGAAACTGTTTCAAATGATCTCCCATTATTACATGGTGAATGTATCATTCACCTAGACAACATAGATAGAATGAACAATTGGAGAAAACGAAGCTGCTGCATATATATATATATATATAATTATCAGATGGATATGGTATATCAGACATAATGGTGATGATTTAAGTTCATTCCCTACAAGATGTTCGCGAAAAATACCTATTCACCCAATCAGTGTTTTCCTCTTTGTCAATAAAAAGTTTCACTATAGGTATATATTATTAATCAACTAGTCTTGTATAACATTGCCACAGTAAATGGTTCAATCCTCATTATGACCTTAAAAGATCATAGATGAAGTCTAATGATATATATATATATATATATATATATATATATATATATATATATATATATATATATATATATATATATATATATATATGTATACTTTTCATTGTACAAACCATTCATATATATATATAGAGAGAGAGAGAAAGAGAGAGAGAGATAAAGAGAGAGAGAGGGAGAGAGAGAGAGAGAGAGAGAGAGATAAGGTCCGACAATGATTATAAACTGCGTTATATTATACAGAAACTATTATTTAAAATGACTGAGATAAAAACAGTTATTTGAGCCTTTGCATTACCGGCAGCTGTTTAGCTCAATGGTAAGAGCAAGTTAATGTCGAAGCAGCTACACTATCGCAGGTTCGATTCCAGCAGCAGCCCATTTTTCATTATCCATTCTATTTGCGTTGTCCAGTTCGAGTGATACATTAACCGTGCAACGACGGGGGATCATTTCATATATATAGTATATTGCAATTTATGATTATATAGAGAGATAGTTCCTAATGTACGTTTAAATTTGTGATAATACAAAGAGAAATTAATAGATTGATGATATTTAATCACACAGCCCTCATTATTCAAAGATAGTAAAAGGTTTGGAATATGTGGAAAATGAGCAAAACAAAAGATAAACATAAAAGAAAAGATGATTGAATTGGGGAAAAGAGGGCATATTTTTTTACATTTTAGAGAAAAAGGAAATAAATCAGAGGGATCCTCCTCGTGCATGAGTAATTATTCTTGGTTAGTATCGTTATTTTCCAAACAATTAAATCGAGTGGATAATAATGATAACAAAAGTTGTGATTCAAATGAACATGGACATTTTTTTATAATTATTAGAACAAAAATATTGCCAGTTGCTGATGAGTGCGTTGAACACGAAATGTTGACATTCACCAGCTTATCGTCCTTAATATTCTCTCTCTCTCTCTCTCTCTCTCTCTCTCTATATATATATATATATATATATATATATATATATATATATATATAGTCTAGAAAGCTTTACAGCTTCAAAAACTAAACATTAAAAACCCTTTTCAAAAATTTCTTTATGTCATTTCAGTCACTTATTTCCCAATATCTGTCAATACAATTTATGTAATTTTCTTCAGTGTTTTTCCCCTGTTTCAAATAAACTTTGTTATTATGGCACAATGTATACACTTTCTCTTGTTGGGATCATCAGTTGTTTACCATGTAACAGTTTGGGGGATTTTTAAAAAACATAACAGTTATATAAACATGGCACCCCAGTGGTGTTGATCGAACACCACTTACCTTTCTCAGTACATAGCTTATGTCATACACGTAGTTTGTCAATTTATATAGTGTATCATGTTTAGTGTAAATAGATAGATAGAATTTTATACTACATATTTAATTTTTTTGAACGGGGCTCACTTAGGTAGGTTACCCAAAAATGTATTCAACGAGGAGGGATCAGTAAGTGTAACAACAGACGTGACTCGCTGTTCGTGTCGCTCCTTTTGAATGTTCACCAATGTGAATATTAGATCCGTTGTGTCAGTTTTCTCAAACTGAATGCAAACCCACATGATATCATTTTTAAGAAGACCAATTAAACAGAAAGAAAAACTCTTTGAGTTGATTCTCTATCAGCATATTCAACCGAAGAATTTGACGATTTTTTTCAACAAGCCTATGTATGATGAGCTTATATTCAAACATTCATGTTGGTTTGACTGTTTGTACTTGAAATGGGTGAACTCTCCGACTGATTCACCTTCCTATCATGACATTACAATGAAACTTACCCTTATGGCTTCATGTCTGGTCACACATTAAAACAGTTTGAGTTTAGAGGAGACTTGAGAAAAAAAAATTGAAATTAGGATACTTGAATTATTACAAATAAATCACCTAATAAAATGGCTTTAGGCTATGAATAACGTATCCAATTATTTTTGAAACCAAACGATTCTGAATAAAAATTACTTTGTATGTATTAGGACAATCCATCAGACTTACTTAATTTCTTTTCCTTAAAATACAAAAAAATACCTTTTTTTCCCTTTTCTTTCTTCGTGTATTCTTACAATATATATATATATATATATATATATATATATATATATATATATATATATAATTATGTGGGGGTGTGTTTGGGGGTGTCTATCAATTAAATCTGTCTATTAGAAAAGTAATAATGATACACATGGCTCTCATGCCTGAATAAACTGCCAGGTAATATGATATGCCGTGTAGAGAAAACATACGCTGATAATTCTGACTGAAACTTATTGAAGATAATTCTGCGCCTTATACACACAAAAAATAGTCACCATCTATCTGTCTTAGGTTACACCATTTATGAGACGAAGAATTACTACGTCTCATTAATTTCCCTCGTAAGCATGAGAAACTGTCAACCAAAACTGTCAACATAGGTTTCGTCAGTTTTCAAGTGAGACTGACTGGCGGGTTGGTCGGTCGGTTGGTCGGTCGGTCGGTCAGTCGGTCGGTTGACTATCCGTCCGTTTGTCTATCTATCTATGTGTCGTGAGAAATAACTTAATCATTGATCACCACTTTTAAAAAAATTAATTGATCGCCCTCAACACGGAATGTTGTCAAAGGACATGACGGTTTTTTATTGAGTGACTCACCAGACCTGTCTTCATCCTTGTTATTTTTATGGTAATATTTGGTCGAGGGAAATCTTTTTTAATCGTCATCAACTTTAATATCAATTCTAACATTTGTAGAGCTGCTTTCTAATTGTGTTCACATTTACACACACACAGACACACACACACAGACACATATATATATATATATATATATATATATATATATATATATATATATATATATATATATATATATATATATATATGCTCGTGTGCATAAATGCACATATATATGTGTGTATGAGTGTGTGTTTAAGGTATAAGTATATATGTGCGTGTGTGTGTATAGGTGAGTGTAGATTCAAGGTAATCCCAGAGAATGGTAGTAGTAAGTTGATAATATGGAAGTGAAGGACTGAGAAAAAGATGTTTTGCCACGAGGGACGGATTAAAGCCAATTGATACACTAAGCACAAAAATGGAACCCCAACCTGGGCCCTAGTATTGTTCAAACTGACAAGATTTTCAAAAACGAAACATTTTGGAAGAAATGAAAGTTATATCTATTTAAAACACATCAAAATACGTTAGAAAAAATAATATTTCCTCACAAAAATACAACCAAACCAACGATACTTGTGAAATGACCGTTTTTCTACAATAGTATCTGTGTAAACAATTGAATAATTTGAATGTTTGAATTAACTCAATATATAGTGGGAGAAAATCTAAATTTAATCTTTCATATTAAACAATTAAAAAAACTTATGATGATTTGACACGGAAAACTGCTAGAAACCTTTGGGGACCACTCTTCTGATGCCTCAAGCACGTTCACATTCTGCCTAATGATTAATCGAGGACTGGTTACCACATCCGGGCTCACTGACACCTCTTCCCAACCTCCCTTTTATCAACAACCGACAAGTGTGTTCCGGATAAGCATAATGTCTCAACATGCAACGGACTGCACTTACAGTTTTCAGCATTGAAGAAAGCTTCTGAAGATACTGTTCGTAACACATCTCAGTCTTTCATTTCCACATTGTCAAATTACAACCAATATATATATATATATATATATATATATATATATATATATATATATATATATATATATATACACACACACGCACGGTTACATGTGGCTTATTCTTTATTTCCAATCTGCACTGCTCAATGATGTCCGTTGGATGACAGTCTATAAGTTGCAATAAAAGCAACTGAAATTAAGATGAAGCAAGTACAGATATACTTTGAAGGTCTTATGATAATTTCAATGTGTTTCTCCAGCTTATACTTTGTAGCATCCATTTGAGCAGCAATGTCTAAACTAAATGAAAATCCCAACTATTCAAAACTGCACTATTCGGGGTACCCCTGTACTGACCGAAAAATGAATATTACAAGACTATTTGTTGAGATTTTCTTCTCCAAGTTTAAAGCTGGAATGGTCTTCTTCTTTTTGCATAATGAAAGTAAAAACCCTGAACCCAATTCTGGTTTCACCCGCTATCCGAGAGTAAAATTTTCTATGAAAAAAAAAAAAATATTCGTAAGCAAAAATTATTTCATCGTTCCCAGATCCAAAAATGGTGACGATGGTATATTAGGCTGGGTCGTCGGAGGTTTTGAGTAATGGGAAGTACAGGGGATTAGGGTCCAGGAAATAGAGAGAGAGGGAGAAGAGAGGAGGAGGAGAAAGGGGTGCATGTTACCTCTTAAAAGCCTGCTGCAAAACAAACGCTCAACAGTACATTTGCTTTTCGCCACTTCTTTTTCGTATAAGCAAAAAGGTAGTGTAAAGCGATCTTCCAAAAAGCGGGGGTACATGTACCCACTCCTCTAAGGCTTTAGACGTCCCGTACCTATAGAACTTCCTGTTTAATAATGAAACATTCCTTTCGGCTCTCTTCAAAGGGAATTATTCAGTAGATACTTTTTATTCCGATGATCTTTGAAAACATCCGCCTTGTAAAATCTTATTTGTTTTGAGTCGATGACCGATTTTATTTGTTTGTCAACTTCAACACACGAAAGACGACGTCAGCTAAGGTGAAATGGCCACACGACGCAGCGGACTGGCATTTGTCTGGACAATGCCCAACGTACAATAATTGTTGGCTACCAAGCTTTACCCTTTCATAGTCAAGTCGTCTCACGTATATAAACACAGAACTGTAAAACGGATTTTTTTCTAAGGACAAGTAAACACATAGGTTAACCCGAGCAGAGGATGGTGCGAGGTGCAGGAAACACACACAAGGTACATTTAGGTACAACTGGATGTTAAAAGCGTGAGACTACCGTTTAATTGTAATGAAAAAGCAGAATTAATTCTAACATAATCGATTCTTGCTAAAAACGTCATTTACACGTTACTTACTTTAAATTCAGCTTTGTATTTGGAATCATTTCAGATAGCCAGTATTACTAGCTCTAGCTAGTTATCTCTCTCTCTCTCTCTCTCTCTCTATCTATCTATCTATCTATCTATCTATATATATATATATATATATATATATATATATATATATATATATATATATATATATATATTCTAGCATAGTACCCGTAAAAATGGATAGATTAATATTTTAGAATACTATTTCTACTTTAAAGCATCGTTTTCAGTCACATAAATTCCCCCCTCCACACACACTCTTTAAAGAGACGAAGAGCGTAACAACACATGTTTTCCTGTTTGCTAAACTTACTCACAGACACATTTAGTGCAGCTACAACTGTAACTTACACTTTAGCTGCTGGCCACAGAAGTCTTCCTCTCTCGTTCTCTTTAATAAACTTTAAAGACAGAGGGGGGGGGTAAAACTTATGTCCTCATTTTGACGTGAACAGACTAATACACTTGGTGACTATGGTTTTTATATGTATAAATAAATAGATAGATGGATAGATGGATAGATGATTAATTAGTGATGTGCAGCGTAACACGATAAATCAAGGCTTCATTTCAACTGAACGATATCATGCTCGGGCGTCAAGCTGTTCTGTCGCTATGAAGACTAAAACAACAGTGTTGAACTGCACATATCTATTTACAATCTATTTGAAATTTCGGACGGTCTTTTTCATAGATAAAGCAACGTCTAACATTAGTAACAATATATATTGATTCTAGACAGACCACACAGATACTACACAAATCCTAAGCAGAAGTGCCGATTCATACATAAATATACCCGTCATTGTTTACGAATACTAAGCAAGTAATAATATACTCATCTTGGCTTAGTCCAGTCGTTCCCAACTTTTTCAAGGCCATTCCCCACTTCTGTCAGTAAGACTATCAGTTTCCCGTCTTCCATTTAAGTAAGTTGCAACAAAGAATAATTTCAAATAATTATTTTATTTTGCGTATAATTAGACAGCTTTATAATAAAAATTAGTTTAATTTCATAATTGTGCAGCCCCTGTTGTGTATTTGTTACTCAAAGAAAGCAAGCGAAAATAATTAAAATAAACATTCACCACGACTTCTATTATGCAGTAAGCTCTAAAATAGAACCCAAATCATTGTTTGATTTTTTTTTTTAACCGCCATAATTTTCCAAAGCTGAGCTCAGGAGTGGCAGATTAATGGTGAAGTCAGTGAGCAGAGATAAAGAAAACTGTAATCTTTGTTACGTGTACCGGATTTAAATGTAGCCTACACTAAAATATAACCAAGACCATTGTTCATTTTTTTTTAAACGCCATTATTTTTCTAAAGCTATATAGATTAGTGGAGGAGTACTAGTATAGTCAGTTCACTGTGTTCAATTGACACCGGCGCAAAAACACAGCCATGACCACCGTTTCATTGTTTCTTTACCACCAGATTTTGCTATGTTCCTTTGTAATCATAATGGGCGGAAGTTTTTCCGAGTCCGCCCAGAAAGTATCCAGCCATTTGATATCAATGGTGACTTAGGGCCCTTTTCAGTCAGAGACTCTACCTTGGGACCTCACACACATATCACAGCCTCTCAAAGTCTTCTTTCGGGTTCGCCAACAACTGTCTCGTTGCGTTCTCCTCAATCTTGTCCACGGTCTGAAATCTTATGGGGAAAAGCCAGAATTCACGGACAAATTTGGGTTGTAAGGGGGCTGACACACCTGGGTGCAGCAATGTTTTGTCCCTACCCCCAAAGAAAACTGAACAAAACGTGAAGAGTGTCTATATATTAATTTGTTGACTCTGAATTGATTTGCTGAGTATATATATATATATATATATATATATATATATATATATATATATATATATATATATATATATATCAGAAACATTTGAACAATTCATATAAAAATGTCAGTTGTTATACTGTTCCTTTCTTCCAGACAAAAGATGGAGTGTGACAGATTTAAGTACTTACTTGACGGGCTTTATGAGTGCAGAATGTTTTGTACCAGAGAATAAACAATGAAACGGATAACGCTTATCAGAAGGGAATGGAGAATAACAGACATGGCAAGCTTAAAAAGGGTAAACTCGTCGTTGAGCATTAAATTGCACAGTTTTAAAAATAATGCAAATATCAACTGTGTCTTCATGTGAGAACATTTGCATGTTTATAAGAGAATTCGGGTACGTGTTCTGAATGAGGTGCGCGCGTGCAGGTTAGTGTGTGTGTCTAATGATGAAAAAATATTTACTTTACATTACCTGTATTTATTTTTAACATGATCAACATCCTCATCAATACATCTCCATTAAGCGGCGGAAATCAATTGCATAGATTGAACATTACAGACTGAAAATTTCAGATCGAACTTCAGCTGACAACTACGTCCCAAGCTCCGCGCTGACAAGCGGATCCTCGCGTGTGTAACATTGATAAATATTTATATATATTGATATATAAGTATCTGCATATTTATTTATATATATTGATATGTAAGTATTTGCATTTTTATTTATATGCATTGATAGATATGTATATGCATATTTATTTATATATATTGATATATGATGTATAATTTGGCAGCCTATCTTCTTTAATACATCTTTCATTAAAAATGACAGAGATGGAGCATCTTTTTTTGAATAGTTCAGTAATCTTTACTTGTTTTTGAACAAGTGGACGGATCTCTGGTTTGAATATATATAAAATAAAAGCGCTACCATGAAATTGAGCAGTAGCATAACACTGATATGGAAAATGGCAGAAGATGCAGCCGAAAGCGCTCTTTTTATATAGATATATATGTATGGGCACACTTATATATATATATATATATATATATATATATATATATATATATATATATATATATATATATATATATGTGTGTAAAATGAGATTTACTAGGATATACACTTGGTTAACACCAACATTTCGTGCCAAACGCACTCTTGAGCAACCGGCAATAAAAATAAATGAAATCTAATAAAATCTGTTTTCTATTGCTCTTTTTTTGTATTCTTACAAATTGAAAAAAAAACATCATTATGAACTATATATATATATATATATATATATATATATATATATATATATATATATATATATATATATATATATATATATATATATAAATTGAAGCATATATATCAGCAAATATGTATGTGATTTTCTCCTTTTTAGACAAAGTCTTTTACATTCAGTTTGCAGCCTATTAATTATACATTCATTTCATTTATAATAATTATAAGAAGTTAATAAATTACTTGCTTGAGATTTTAAATATAATAGTCATAAAAAGAAATAACAAATACATAAATGCAACCTTATCAGATGTTTAATGCAGGCAGGGGGTATTTTTATATTTTCTTGAGCTCGTAAAACCGCACCACTCATGTGTATGTATCCATGTAAATATATATGTATACACTAACCTTCTTACTCCTCTTACATAAACACAGCGTTTATATTTTTTTTACATCTTTTTTTGTTTGTTTGTATTCTCTCCTATTTTTATTTTTTCATACACCGCGAAAACATAACAAGGACACATCCCAAAAGGCCCATACACACATGCGCACCCGAATATATGCATAAAGGTGCACTCGGTCTGTACACGATAAACCGTCGAATTTGTTTGTTACCCTGCCACCCGTTTATCCACCCGTCCCTGCTGCACACTTCCATCAGCATCACTCATTGTTCCCCTTTAAAATTGGGTGCCTCGTCTGCTTGGTAGAAGGGGCTTATGGCACCGAGCAGGTCAACCGCTAGGGTAGGGCTCCATGTCGTTTGTAGCGAAGAAAGAGGCCCGGGAACTGCCACAACTTAATGGCTTGAAAATTCGAGTGCACGACTCAGCAGCAGGGCTGCCAAATTAGCCTTTTCCAGAATAGATGTGGCTGATTTTACCCCAGTTCAGCCGATAAAAAGCCATGATAGCTAGAAAATGGCCATCTGAAAGGAAATGGTATGTTTAATAAAGTAAATGTTGAATTTTTTTATCAATAGTTCATTTTGTGAGTCTTAGTGTATAGCTATTCTATTCGTTCAGAGGACTTGAAATGAATATATGTGGCATATTTAGCTATACAAAGAGAAATTTAGCCGATTTTCGCCATTTTAAAAAGGTTTTTCAGTTATGAAAAACAAGCCGTACTTGGCAACAGTGCTCAGCAGTCGTTACAAGCTCTCAAAGAGAAAACCCCAACCGTTCTCTGCTGAAATAAAAAATGATGTGGGGAGGAGCTAACAGCTGTTTTGATGTTTAACATTGGCGATAAGCTAACCTAATAATAACGGCTGAGATTATTTTATTTGATAGAAGGAGGAAATCAATTGGTCGAATACAAAACACAAGGAATTGTTTTATAAAAATTAGCCATACTTAATCGTATTTTGAGAGTGATTACCGTATTTGATGGCCTCCTTATTAAGCAAAGGCCGTATTTAGCTGAATTCCAAAACACAGGTTTCTTTATTTTCTAAGTTCGTCTGGCTGGCCGGCTAGTCATGCATCACGCGTACGGACTGGAACAATGGAGTGATAGAGCTTGAAATGTAAGCATATACCCCTTAATATTTCTTATTTGTTGTTGTTTTTGCTTCCAAATTAAATCTAAGAAGGTTTCTAGTGGGGCAAAATTTTTGCAATGTAAGTTTATGTTAAATTGGTCTCCTACTTTGAGCTAGCATCGTCCGCGCATATTTTTTGAAGATAAGGATTTATTTTAATGATCACCGTCCAACAAATGGGAGGAGAACTGACTTATTCATCGATCACCCCTTTTCACAATTATTTTAATTGATCACCCCCAACTCAGCATGCTGCCAAAAGATTTTGGTTACATGATGGTTTCTTTTGATTGGCTAACCAGAACTGGCATTCAGTTTGTTTTGGGTTTGTTTTTTCAACTCCTACTCAATTTATGACCAATGTGGTTCTGGACAACGAATGTAGTGTAAAAATAGGGGGTCTCATATGACGTCAGATACGCTGATATTCACTGGCGAAAAAAAGGGATCAAATTTGAAATATTTAGTCTATTTAGTATAGAAGATGGTTGA
>OY735225.1:19089227-19121727 GCA_963457665.1 Thysanoteuthis rhombus | reverse complement strand
ATATATATATATATATCATCCTGAAAATTACCTGACGAGTCTTTTTTTAGAGTACAAAATCTCTCTCGTTAATCTTTGAAATTCTGACTGGTGCTTGCAGTTTTCTCTGGCTTTGCTTCCACCAGGACTGGCACAAATGTTCCCAGTGCCTAGGGTAAGATTTAAAATTTGTAAAGGGTTTCATGCACTCTAAGAGAGACTTTGGATTTGCACCCCCGGTTGTATTCAAATTGCTTTTTTTTTTCAGTTTGGAATGCGCCCGAAGGACCTTTTCGCCTATGGCAACCGCCTAGTTTCCTCTAATAGACGCGTTGGTCCTAGTTTCCGCCGCGCCTCTTCCAAGATTAAGCACGGTGTAGATAGAATCGAGTGGGCAGCTTATATTCGGTCACTATCTTTACCAAATTATAAAAATAATTGTAATTCGCTATCACAGTCAATAATTGAATCGGCAGAGCGTCGAAATTTGAAGTCATGTAAGAAAAAAATTTGATCGGAGAATGAATATGGTCATAAAAAAATTCTATTTCTGATATCACTGACGTTTTCCATTGAAAAACATCTAAAAAACGAACAACGAACAAGTTATTGATAAACCCACCTGGAAAAAAGGTAGAAAAAAAAGCTTTTGTTCCTAAAATTAAAAGAAATATTTTGGAAGGGATCTAGTGGATTACTGATACTTATTTTCAAGTCCATAGACAAAACGGCGTGGCGAAGAGTGCAGGAACACACAAGCTCATGTAAAAGAACAGCGGGGAAGGGGTCCCAATTGTTATGTGTCTTCGATGGAGCAGCGTCTACTTGAGAGAGGGACCGGATGAACAGTTCGGTCCTAGCTTGCTAAGATGTTCCGCTAATCGGCAGCAGAACGTAGGCTGAGACGGTCACCGAGCAACCTTGTTGCTGCATACGGCATCTGGTATCTCTAGGCGGTCACCCATTTGAGTAATGACCAGGCGCGACGTTGACTTAACTTATACTGCAAAATCACGTTGGATGCTCAAGTTCTCGTTTCGTGCAGTGATGGGGGTGGGCACAGGGAGAAGTGGATTCACACCTTTCTCAAAGACGTAACTGCACAGAGAACACAAGCAGCTTCAGGTGAAATTCGAAATCGGTTCGCCGATTCTGTATTCAGCATCACGGGAAAAATCTGTAACTCTCTCTTTTTCTTTCTTTCTTTCTCTCTCTCTCTCTCTCTCTCTCTCTCTCTTACGCACACACCCAAATACAAGGCTTATGATGGGTGGGTACAAGGCAGGAGGTACATCGTACCCAGGGCTGAGGATCCAAACCCGGGAGCTCATAGTCTGAAGTCACTATGGATAGAAACAGGATGACTAACGAAGGGAAGGGGCCAACGGAATAAACTTTGTACCCCCAGATAAAATTCTTCTCAGAGACCCTCCACAGACACTCACACACATACGCGCATACAAACACTTGCGTTTATTTACCCTGAAGTCTGTATGTATATTCTGTAGAAGGATATGTTTATTTTTGTTTAGTAAAGACAACTTTTCGCTGGATAGAAGTTTTTTCCGAGAGATAGCTCGGGTTTACTGTCGACTTTGAGAGAGACGAGCTTGAAAAAGTGTCCTGACTACGATGGAAAACTGAGCACTTTTTATGATGTCAGATAAGACGGTCGAATTTGCAACAGACGAGCTTGAGAAAAGTCCCAACTACGATGGAAAACTGTGCACTTTTTATGACGTCAGATAAGACGGTCGAATTTGCAACAG
The DNA here is from genome assembly GCA_963457665.1 of Thysanoteuthis rhombus. Taxonomy (NCBI): domain Eukaryota; kingdom Metazoa; phylum Mollusca; class Cephalopoda; order Oegopsida; family Thysanoteuthidae; genus Thysanoteuthis; species Thysanoteuthis major. The sequence continues at coordinate 19,119,979 of OY735225.1, read as the reverse complement.
ACGAGCTTGAAAAAACGTCTTGACTAAGATGGAAAACTGCACTTTTTTATGACGTCAGAAAAAAAAACGATCGAATCTGCGATGCAGTAGATGAGCACAGAAAAAAAACGTCACGACCACGATTGAAAACAATACACGTTTTTATGACGTCATAGATATTCATTAAAGAAAAATGCGAAGAAAAGAAAGACGTGAAAAATCGTACAGGAATCTTCATATAAAGCCAGTATCGTTTCGCTTTAACCAGTAAGTTAGAATACCATCATCCAGTATACGTGATAAAAGTTTGCTTACTGGGGTGTGTGCAGAAGTTTTCAACGAAGAACACGTTTTCCAGCTGAGTATTTAGTCTCTACATTTAGACAAAAAAGAGTTCTTGGAACTTTTACACACCTATATAAAAGAAATATCACGCCCTTTGCAGCGAACAAAATTGACTGATACATGTAATGCATCGACACACGTTAACTTACACAGACTAAGACCTGAACGCGTATAGTAAACGTGTGTTAGTAACTTAACTCATGTGGTCTTTAGCGATTAGATAGCGTATTTGCAGTAGTAATCCTTGTGGCAGCCAGTGCGCATGTCAACGTCGTCGGATTGTGAAGCCGAAGCAGTGAGAGCTAAGCCTCGTTATGGGTGGTCCTTGCCCTGGGGTAAAGAAGCAGGGGGAGCACATTCCACAACGTGTCAGACGGAATTCAAATGTTTCCTACGTCTGTGGCTGACAGCACTGGGAATTGGGTTTGGGTGGTGGTACTTCAACTTTTACACGCACATATATACACACACGCACGCACTCGAACGTCCACACGCATACACATACATAATTAATCACCCTCTCATAGAATCTCCTGACTTTCCAAAGTCATAAACAATAAGAAAAGTTTATATATATATATATATATATATATATATATATATATATATATATATATACGTTTATTTATTTACGAAGTGTATAAGTACACGTGAAACTGATATTTATGCTCAGTAGATATCGTAAATATTATAAGAACAACTATGAGTGCTAGTACGCGTGTGGGCCCCCACATTAAAATTGACCTTATGTCACACTTTGCCCTCGGAGAGGTAGTTTAAGAAGTGCGAGTTTTAAGATTCCCCTTTGACTTGGTTTAAAACTGAATTTTAGAGATGAAGTTTATAACCAGAAAATGAAAGCTTACAATAGGGTCTCCAGATAGTCGAGGACGTTCCTGGCTAAAAACAATACAAAAATGGTCAAATCCCAAAATTGTTCTCAAAACATTGTAATACTCCTGCAGACATCAAAAATAAGAATTCATTAAAAACACCACTGTCACTGAGTCAACTTTTTTTTGTTCCGTACGAATGGTAGGAAATAAGGGTCCAATTTAGCATTACAATTACATTATGAATAGAACTCACTGAATTAGTGTAAAAAAAATTTTCCTAAATGACGGATTTCCTGGAAGAACTAAAAACTAAAGTCTCATGGATCAAAAGCACGAATATTACTTGCGAAATTTTTTTTCAATAAAGACGTTCGAAGGAAATTATAATAATATCAAAAGTAGCCAGATATCTCAAACATAGCGAAACCAAAACCCTTGGCATACCCCCACCCCCACCCTCTGTACAAAAGAGAAATGACAGCAGGTGGAGAAAAAGGTTAACCAATTCGTGTCCATAGGCTAGATGGAAAGGAAAGGTTTGCCGGTAAGACATGACAGAAGTCTACGCAATCGCAGTCGCCATGGAAGGGAATGGAAAAGACTTGGTCAGCAGTGGATTTATAATGGCAGATGATGATGATGATGATGATGATGATATATTGTAGATTTTACGATTCCATCGTCTAAGGAATCCTCAAACCCCTCAAAGATCTCCAGCTAGACGTGCATTGACGGTACAGGCCTCCTCTCAGTTCGTTATAGCGCGATTCGCGTTATAACATGAGTGGATAATGGACCCCCCTCCAAAAAAAATACCAATTTAGCTCCAAAATATCTGATGTAGCTCCTAATAGTTCAACATAATCATCGAATATAGCCATATATAATCACATACATCTACATACGATAAGCCTTTCATACATACGTGTACGAGAATGAAATGAAATCAATGAGGAAAAAAAACTTCATCATACAGCTCACACACACACACACACACACACATATATATATATATATATATATATATATATATATATATATATATATATATATGCAAGAAGAAGTAGGTAAGTATGTCTATATTTGCAGACTCACAGACACACACAATAGTTCTTTAATTATTTGTAACTTTTCTTTCCCCCGTACAATCCCGTGACGTCAGACACAACCAATAATGTCTCACAATGGTATCACGTGATGAAACCATAGTGTGTTAGAGGAAAGGGGAACAAATAAATACTGAAATAAGCTATTTATAGTTTTTCTTTATATTTTCTTTATATTTTGATTTTCTCACATAATTTTGTTGCTGTTGTTGTTGGCGTCGATGATGACGTTGAATGATTGCAACAAAAATATCCATGCAGGACCTTATCAAACTACGTCAGAGTGCATTACACAAACATATAGAAACAAATACTCATAGTCTGAATTATAGTTAGCCCATGGAGCCGAGCTATATATATATATATATATATATATATATATATATATATATATATATATATATATATATATATATATATATAATAGTTTGTCCGTTGTTTTTATTTGCATAGATTAAAAACTGCTGACGATATCGTGTAAATATGATGTGCAGGTGAAGAAATTCAATTACGATAAATAATATTTCTTAGTACGTAAAGGTTAAATATCATTTTAAAGAATTATATATAATCGCTGAGTAGAACGAATGTAAAGAATATGTAATTTACAGAGTAGCAATAGTCACGTAGTTGAGGCCGCTAAAACATACACATCATCACATTCATTTCAGTTGTAAGCAGTAAGATTTTATAAGGATTTTAATGATAGCCAGAATATATCCATTTTGTACGGAGCTATAATTTACATTCTGTGCGGAGCTCCAGAGATTCTCCATTGGCTGAGAACCTCGTCATTTCTCGTTAGGGTCGCAATTTCTTTGTCATGAAGTGTTTCCGCTATGGCAAGGCTCTATAAATTTCCAAGATGTTAGTTTGCTCAAAGTGTGAAGGACATACTGAATTATGATTTTTCTAAACGAAGGGCTCCTACAGGAACCCCCCGTAACAATGCAGTTGGCCATATAACGCAGGCGAATGGTGAACCCCAAAATATTATTCTAGCCGTAAAATAACTAGATCTAGCTCCTAGATAGCTAAAATAACAACCGGGTATCGAGGTTCAGGTCTAATGCGGTCGATTTTCTCGGACTCTAACACTTGTATTATAACGGGGTAGCTGGATTTGACGGAAGCTTTCTTACTCAGAAAGTTCACCCAACTTCTTATACATTCAGCAGTACAGCAGAATCCCTTCATCATAATCACAAATAATGTTATAAAAAAACAGTCGGTCCCGAACACCTTTTCAAAAATAAATGTAAAACTCACAATCACGATTAATAATTGAACAACTGTAATTTCTAAGTCACGAGAAAAAATTGAAGAATAAATATGGTCAGAATAAATTCAATTTATGACATCACTGGTGTTTACCACTGGAAAACATCTAAAATAGAGTAAAACAAAAACATTCAGATCCTAGAATCTAAATGTTATCAGTAAACCCGTCAAAATAAGGTCCCCAAAAATGTTAGAAAAAAAAAGCTTTTCATCCAAAAATCAGAAAAATAATTCCAGAACGGGTCTTGTAGAGTACTGGTGCCAATTTTCAAGGCTGTAGACAAAACAGTGTAACCGGGAGCACTGGAACACATTAACACGTGATCAAACACATGCACATCTAAAAAAAGGTCTAGAAACATCCGCCATCTTTGGTGATTACGGTTGCTGTCTGTCATTTAAGTTTTAGATATTGTTTTGAAAATCCCGAAGTAAACAGTATTCAAATGTGGTTATGAATAGTTTTCAACGTTAATCTACAGCAGTGTAAATTGTTGCAGTTTATATATCCTTTGCTTAATGTTATCAACCAGTTATTGTTATCTAAATGACCCTATCCAAAGATGATCTCAATAAGTGGCTTCCTTTGAATTTCAACCAATACATTTCAGTGTTAAAGATATTCATTAAACTCAGCTCAGTCCGGCACATAGCCAATTGAGGAGAAAATAGGAGTAGAATGATTATGTTGCACCATTTTTTTCATGTGGGAAGGGGCTACCTTCTCTTTTAATTTTTCGAATTTTCTTCTTTCACGTAGGCTCGAAAACCGATCACTTGCACGGCTAGGAAATACTCAGCTATCCCATCCAATAATCGGGTCTAGATATATACTGTCTAGTACAAAGCTAGAGACGGAGGACGGGAGACATGAAAAATGTTTTCCGTCAATCTTCCTGTCGGTATTCTAAATCTTTGCTTTTAACAGACGACAGGCACCATTTAGAAGTACAAAACTACACCAGCCTCAAAGCAGACGACATTTCAAGGTTATATATTTGCTGGATTAGTGGTTCTCGGATCCCCAAGTGCTTGCGATCCAAGGTCTCCTCAATTCCTCCCCCATTTAGAAACGTCATCTAAATTGGGCCTTTTTTCCCCCGCCATTTTCTTTCCTCTCCAGACTGAAATACTCTCCACCCAATTAACCGCGAAGATCGTTCATCATACAACGACACTTCAGATCAAAGGCGTCCGTCTCTTGAGAGAAAACTCTCATTGGAGTATACACGACCAGTGACCAAGCCCAGGCGACCGTTAGCTTGGTAACATTTGCAAGTTTCAAATCTGTCCGAGAACAGGATTTTATTTTTATGAATTCTCGTGTCCACACCCTGCGGGAGGATGCAAGTACACCGAAGGGCTACCCACCCTCACTCTAATCACACGGCTGTGAAAGAAATTCCTCCCAATAGAAAAATTTTCCGCACTCTTTGCTTGTGACAAGAGAATGGAATCCGTAGCCTTCTGCGCGTGAGCCAGACGTACTAACCATTATTCTATCCAAGCAATTGACTATTCGGGCTTCACACGACGCTTGATAAGAAGTTATCAGATTCAGAGTAACTTAAACTGAGTGTTAATGGGGCAATTGGATATTTTCTCTTAATGGATATTTGTCTTTGCAGAGTGGTGTAACGGTCACCCGTACGGAAAACAGGATTGGCGAACTAAGTTTGAGTTTCATCCGAGGTTACTTACGCTCACTTCAGACTAATGCCCTTTGAAATGGCATAGATCCACGTCTCGTGCACCTATGCGAGACGTTTGACTAAAGTAAACTAGTCCAACTAAGAGAAGGTTACTAAAAAACAAAAAAAACAAAACAAAAAACAGGAGTAGAGCCCTTAAAGCTGACTGTTGGTTAACTCATCCTCTTTCTGGTAGCCCATGCAGCCCCAAAAGGCCATCAGGGGTGACTTTCTCATTAGCCACAGGGAAAACTATTTCGAAGCCGAGAGAATAAAAACGACCACCCTTGAAAAACAAACAAACAAAAAAACAAGTCTGTTTAGACACTCAAAATGGAGACTGTCACGTGACCAACGTTTTTTTGGCAGCATGTTGTGGTGGGGCAATCAATTTAAAAAAGATGGAAACGGGCTGATCAATCGATGATTTGATTCTCTTAATAAGTCTATTTTCAATCCTGGAAGTCACTCTCAAATTCGAAAAATTAAATGAAAAAATATTTGAAAAGTTATCTAAATATTGTCAACACTGGACTCAGAAATTCGAAAACCAGAAAAAAAAAATATTCGAATAGGCAACCCTTCCTGCTGTCGGTAAAGGAATGTTTTAAACTATTTACTGTTGTCGCTTTTTTTCTTATTCAAATTGAAATGGTATTTTCTTGAAAACAATTATTTCAGTTTCGATCCCTGGAGCGACCAGTTGAACAAGTTTTTTTTCCTTTTGGTCTTTTGTAAGCAACAGCATCCAGTCCCTTTTAGAAGTTCTAAAAACTTATAAAACCATTGCACTAGAAACATTGTCGGAGACTACTCCGTTCAAATAACACGTGCCTTAGACGCAGTACATTGTGGGACAAGAAATTGGAGCCCCCCTTCTTTTTAAAGAAAAAAAAAAGAAGCTTTCTGTGGTAGAACAGGTTGACAGAATGAGTCAACTGATTGCCAAACAGAGGCACGAACAAATATGATTAACGACCAGCTGAATTCCAGCAGAAAACACGCGTGAGAAATTATTACTCTTTGTCCGAGTGTCTAAAAACGCCTGAACGTATATGTTCTAGTGCGTGCGCGCGCGCGTATATGTGAGCGACTGTGCAAATATACAGAAATGTGTTTCTAGATTCTAGCCTTACAGTGCAAAATGCTTTTGTGAGCGATTTGATAAAACCTACTTCGGGTAAACAACACAGTCTAACCAAGTTTAACGGCTGAAGTACTTATTTAACAACCTCCCAAAGAGCCCGGAATGTGACAAGGATCGGATTAACGTGTAGGCCAACACGCGTACGTGTAGGTTGTCATGTTGACATTCACCCTTGTATAAAGACCTTAACGCGGCATCGAAAACTCGTAAGCAGCGTAATTCAGGTCTAGATCCCTGCTCAAAGGTTCAAACTCGTATTAACTACTTTATGGAAGCATTTAGCGTCGGCCGCAGAACGACAGTCGGCAATCCAGTCTCGTAGGTCATTTCTCGCGAGTTTGATCTCAACTGGTGGCTCCATTTTTCTACTTGCCAGATATATTTACAGATTGACTGTCATTGAACGATGAATTATGTAAGCTAGTCTTACAAGCCATTGGTAATGAGTGTGCACCTCACTGTGTGTTCCATTCTCGTGGCTTTCGGCTAAACTAAACCCATTAACGATCTTACCAGGGCGTATGCCGTAAGGGTCACAGTTAGCAAGCTATCGTGTATAGTGAGATCAATATTCACTGAGTGCTCCACTATTGTAGCCTTAAGCCAGACTAGGCTAAGCTTAGTGAATATTTTCGTTGGATACTTACGACAGGGACTAAGCAACATATCTCTAGAGCAACGGTTATTTGGTTCGATCCCAACTCTATGATTCACTATTTAGCCTTGTGTCAGACTAAGCTAATTCAAGATAAGGTCTACTTCATAAAGCATGACACGTAAACAATCATTTTCACAAGATTGTCAACAACACATCATTTTTACATGGACATCTACAATGTCGGCCCGAAAAATATCAAGTCATGTTATGCTAACGGAAAAAATGGAGCTTGTTGACTATATTGAACCCAAATTTGGCACGATCCAAAAGGTCATTTATTTCTGTTACCCCGTGTGACGTTGATAGTATTTATTAACTGAAAACGACGTATTTATTTATTTATCTATTATATCTAAAAAAAAAAAAAAAAAAGGTGAGGATGGGTCTCAGTGTAAAGAAGGTGATCCTGATAGTAAATTATGAGAGTTCCACACACTGAACCACTTGATGTTAGAAACGACACACATCTTTTGTGCACAGTTTTCAACATTGAGTGAACGAGTGTGGAAAATTCATGAAAGAAAAACAGAAGTCAATGTATGAATGATAACGTTATTGCTTTGAATAAATTGAAGTTTTTATATCTGTAGAAAGAATTGATTAGTAATAAATATTGTTCAGCTGACGACATCCGGTATTACATAAAAGAAGTGACCTTCGGAACGAGTCAAATTTTCGTCCAATAACAGTCCGAAAAAGTCTACGTAGTCTGATGTCATCTAAACCCCTTTCAAGGGTCCCCCATCTTAGTATCTCCCACCCCATCCAAGCATCCCTTCCACTTTTCAAAGCAGTATTTATATATATATATATATATATATATATATATATATATATATATATATATATATATATATATATTGTGTGTACTGTAAAGAGTGAGACAGACTCGGGAGAAAAGTGTGTAGAGGTAAGATTTATTAATCCTTAGATGTTAATGATCCAGACATGTTTCGGGATTTTTCCCATCTTCAGTGGTGTGTGCTGTGTGAGTATGCGTTTAAAGTTCCCATGTGGAACCAGTGTCCACTATCAGGAGCTATGCCCTGTGGATAAAATATGTTATAAGGGCTTCTGGTGGCCTCCTGCTGAGTGAGAGAAAGTCCAGTTAGGTATCAAGTCTTTGGTTAGGCAGCAGCAGTTGGTCTTGGAGAGGGCAGAGTTTGTCAGGGTAGGGGGGGAAGTGATGTGGAGTTAGATTTGGGGGGTATGTTAGGGATAGTGCAAATGGAGGAGTGGTGAGGTCAAGGAGCTACATAGGTATATATTCATAGGTATATATATATATATATATATGTGTGTGTGTGTGTGTGTGTTTGTATCGTGGATGTGAAGTGATCCGACAGAATGTTTATAATAATGACAATTGGAAGATGAAGAGAAAAACTCAAGAGAAAGTAAGTGTTACATCTCAATTTTTTTTTATTGTTTCGTGAGAATGCTTCGATGCATTCTGACGAGTGTCTGCCATTTTGTTCAGAGAAAATATTTACAGCGATTCACAGATCAAAATAACTGTTTACATGTTTCATCTTACATTGGTCATTATCATCAACATATATATATATATATGTATATATATATATATATATATATATATATATATATATATATATATGTGTGTGTGTGTGTGTGTGTGTGTGTGTGTGTATATATATATATATGTATAGTGTGTGTGTGTGTGTGTGTGCGTGTGTGTGTGTGCATATATTTTACAAACCTGTCTCGGCTTGTGCGTCAGTTGGTGACGCTTAGAGCCTCTTTAACTCTTATTAAAAAGAAACCCTGGAGAAATAAATAAACCGAAGAGCAAGAAATGTTAAGGGCGTAAAAAGAGAAGCGAAAAGAAAAGGGAGACTAAAATATGGAGGGGTCTACTTAATGCCAGAAGAACGGACAACGAAAGTCGGAAGGACTTAGCGAAGATTAAGCCCAGATCAAAAAAATAAATAAAAAAATAAAAATAAATGAATAAATAAAATAAAAAACCTAGAAGGTAGAGATATTCTATAATATAATAAATACCTCCCAGTAAGCCAAGAGGGAGGTCTATGTAAGCGGGGAAAAGACGGAGAGAGACGACAAGAGACGACTATTGAAGTCTCTGCATCGCTCTTAGCATAAGATCCTACGTACAACTAACCAGTTGGAACTAATCTCAGCCTACATCAACTCGTCATGATGTAGCCCCTTGCTTTCTTTTCGATATAAGCCTTCGTTATGAGGAATGTTTTGCACATGGCGACCCTTATACTCAAAGGAGTATGCTACACACAAACACACGCGCGGGAGTGCACCATACAGGATGTTCCAAAAGTCACGAGGGGATTTTCGTTAAACTCATTAAATTTCTGTTCGCTAATTACTCTATTTGATGGCATGTACGACCCCTTCTTATTTCGATTTGGGAATATTAAGGAAGAAACGCGTTTCCCTGAATTCTTCGCTTTCTATCGTATGGTTTGTTTTTTGTTGTTTTTGTGTTTCTTTTTTGTTACTTTTTTTTCAACTTCTCAAGTTCTGGTCAATTTAGAACTGGACGACATTCATATATAAAAGTCAACACAAGATCAAGAACATTTCTCCGCTCATTAAAACACAACTAAAACAATTTTTTTGGTAAAAATATAATTAAATACAGTCGTGATGCTCAAAACATGGTCATAACTAGATTCCCTTATATTGGGTTGAGCCAATCAATATGGTAATCAATATTAGAATTCTCAGAAAATTTTCCAATTTAAAGATGATTTGTATGAAATATGGTTACGGTAGGTATCCACACAGTAATGCTGTTCAAGGGTTCTCCATCTAATAGCATTGGAGACGAACTCAATTTTTATTGTATACGATGATTAAGAGTTCAATTAAGATAAAATAGAAAAGAAAGAGAGAGATAGTAATGAATAAGAGAGGAAAAGAATGATTCAATAGCAATAATCATGTTTTAAGTTGACAATATTATCAACTGTATAATTCGATGAGATCATAAATTATCAAAATTTAGTGCGAATCTATAAAGGGAGAGGGAATTTTCAAAGGTTATGTTCAATTGTTGCCTCATTTTGTAGAGGTGGGGGGCTCTTATATGCTGTAAAATACACGAGTTTAAACCACTTTTTTCCTAATCTGAACATTTTGAACAACCGTAGCTATCAAAGGCGGCGAAGGGCTTCATCCTTTTTTGAATGTTCGAAGACGTTCAAAGATGAGACTAGGTCGTTGGCAAACCAACTGGCAACCAACGGTTTGGGAGATTCGAGTAATGAAATGTTCGTCAAATTTTTTAATAACGTTCTCCACTTGCTCCATTTCATTTTCTGTGTATCATTTTAATCAAGTTTTTTTTTTTCAATCAGATTTCTCCGGGACAGTAGGGTTCCGCAGGTGTTCGCCTAGAGCTCTGCAAGAGATAGCGATAAAAATGATATATATGAATAATATAATTATAAATCATAAAAGGTTGTATTCGCCTTGTGTTGTCTGAGCAGGAGGTCTACGGTGCGTCTAGATTATTGTACCTACAAATTATTGATCCCGGTGATATGCTGCGAACTATACATATAATATATTTTATGTAGGAGTTCATTGAAATATGAAAATTATTTCTAGGCTTCCTCCACGGAAAAAAGGTTGAAAGTGTTTGTTGTGTGGTAGGAATACTAGCTTAACTTTGATTAACCAAAAATTATCCATAGAGATTTCAGGGGTTCCTTAAAATACAAAAAAATATTTCTGGTGTTTCTGGTAAACAAAAGAAAATTTCCAGAAAATCTCCTGGGTGAAAAGTATTATAAAGGTTGTCGTATACTATTTCCAACTTTTATTTAAACCACTTTTTTCCTAACCCCAACATTTCGAACAATCGTAGCTACTGAAGGTGGCGAGCGGCTTCACCCCCCCTTTTTTGCACGTGTGTTTGTGTATTCCAGTGCGTTCATACGGTTTTGTTCACAGACTTGAATATTGGCATCAGTAATCCACTAGACATTCACTAAAAATGTGTTGTTTTCTTTGTTTTTAGAGAGAAAAAAAGAAACTTTTTTGACCTTTTGGGGGGATTATTTTGACGGGGATAGTCTTTCAAAAACGTGTAGATTTACCGGAATCAACATGTTCTTTGATATTCTCTTACTATGTTCAGGTGTTTTTCAGTGGAAAACGCCAGCGATGTCATGACAAGAATTCATTCTGACAACTTTTATTCTTCGCTCAAATTTTTTTCCATGTCTTCAAATTTTGATGCTATTATTCACTGTGATGTCGAATCACTTTTGTTCTGAATCGTATCATACGTTTTACAAGAAAGATTCAAATAATACTAGTTCATTTAAATTTAATTCATTCAATTATAAAACCGATCACCATGACTGAGTCGTGGACTGTTTGCCTCTGGTTCGGTATGCGGTGATTCAGTCCATTGTCGAGTCATACAAAAGATTTTTAAAATGTTCCTCCCGTTTGAGCACTCAGCTCAAAGACAAGAATTCAAATTTTGACACTACGGGTGTTCAGTTATTGATGGCGAGTTCTTCTTCTTCTTTCCCAAAATTATTTATAGTTTCGAAGAAATTTCGTACATCCTGCCAACAGTGGGCTTAATTTATAACTCAAACTTAGTACAAAGAGATGCCTTTTCAACTTATCAGAGCATTTAGTACAGTGAAGCAGTGTCTCCTGTCACGAAAATAGCAACTCTGTTCAAAAGAAAAGAAGACAGTTACAACACAATACGCCACTGTAAACACAGAAGTAACCTGATATCCCGATGTCTTAGAGTAATGTTAATCGTGTATTGTATGCATATATGTACAAAGTGCCTCGCAAAAGTATGTATACATGGGAGGTTTCATCCAAAGGTTGGAGCAATTTGAACATCGTTCGCGAACTCAATGAAGTTCGGAATCTAGCGTGGAATCTTGAAAAATCGCTGAGATCGTTTCATTGTATACATACCCAAGGGAAAAGCTTCCTCTTTGCCCTTGGTAAGATTTGCCAATCTAGACGTTTATTTAAAATCTTACAATTTATGTTGTAAAATCATTGTTTTGGCTTCACTGTTAAATGACATAATAACTATAATTCATATGTTTGTCTAAAATAGAAATTAAGTACACTTTCTGTAATATGATCGAGATTACTTAGAATTAATGATTGGCCTGAATGAGGATGAAAAATGTCTTATGTAGCTCGCTAGATCAAAAAGGTTGTCCATGTCTGACCTAAATGAAAGAAACAACGTTTCGAACGCAATAAATCGGGTCCTTTCTTAAGAACCACCGCCACAACATGGCAAGAAAGTCCTTGGTGTCTGGGTCATGATTTATCTCATCTGAAGGTTAACACCTCCAGAGGCTAATGAAAGGTCTCTCCTGAGCTTGTGGAGTGGGGCAAGGGGGTGGCACTCTCGTTAATGAGGTCAACAATCGAAATAGAAAGAATAAAGGATAAACGTGAGGAAAGGGTGGTAATATAACGGAAAGACATTAAGGGGAATTCTTTTGGAAACAGCACCAAGTGTGATAGAAAATTAAAGGGAAAAAAATGGTCTGGTTAATCACCCAGTAGAAACCGTATTATGACCGACGTCTTTAGGCAGCATGTTGTGTTGGGGGGGGGGGGGGTATAAAAAATGGAAATAGAGTTGATCAATTAATCAGTTACGTCTCTCCACTATTGTTGGGCAGTGATCACTAGAAAGAAATGTCTGAATTTTAGGATAAACTTACATAGCACATTGAATTCCAAGTGAAAACCTGTTTAGGGGTGTACAAGAAATTGAAAATTTGAACATCTGCCTCCGGGTCTACAGCGGGAGTTTTGGACCTTCCTAGCAGTACTGAAAGGGATACTGGATTGTCTTTAGCCACACTGAAAAGTTGTATTACAACGAAAGAGCCGTCTCTGGATGACATAATTATATCAGAATTGATGACCGTTTCTAATACGATTGACTCATCGGACGAAGGCACATCAATAAGTCTGTGGCCTGATGATGAAAAAAGCATGTATTTTACATCACAATATCAACATAATCTCCTTCTTTGTTCATGTATTTAATTCAGTGATGAATACTAGTGACATAGATCGAACTTTATACAGCGAAAAAATCCATCCGATTACTACGGGTCAGAATAAGGACGTATTGGTCCTCCGTGGTATGATCTTTTTAGAAAAGGATATATTTCCTACAGTTTTAGGGTTTCATTTGGAGAGATGGTAACGTAAATTTTGTATGGGGTAATGTAGGCAAAGACAGTTCGCTTAGTTATAAAGAATATAAAGTACATACGTGACAGAAAGAAAAGATTGAAGAACAATCGTAAAGCTAGAGGCACAGAAAGAAAGAAAAAGAAAAGAAGGAAAGAAGCAGGCGGAGAAGAAAGAATGAACGTCGATGAAGAAAGAAAGAAAGAAAGAAATTAGAGGAGGAGATAAAGAAAAAAAGGAAGAAAGAGGAGAAAACGAAGTACATAAAGATATATGAAGAGGAAAAAGAAAGGACGAAAGTTGAATGGAGAGATGAAGTACGAGAGAAAGTAAACCATGAATTGCAAAATGAAATTCGATAGAAAGCTAGAGAAAAAAAAAATCCAAAAGCTGGTTAATATCAATTCGACGACTGAAGTCTCGGTCCTATGAAGATAAAGAGGAACACTCAACGTGGTTTAAGTGACTCTTTGGATTCTGTGAAAGATAACGTCAAAGTAGTTTATTCTGTAATGATGTTCATCTCACCGCCATGACATCGTGACACTTCAAATTAAGAGTGAAATGGCCATTAAAATCGCCATTACTGTTGAGCCAAATACGGTCGTCCGTCAGTCCAGCAACTTATATATCTTGTTTTATCTACCAAGCAGACTTAATGGTTTTAGAGACTGCATATCGGCTGAGTTTTCTTAAGGAATTGGAGCCAGCAGTTATGGACAAGTGACTCTTGTCTCAACTTCTGAGATCTATTTATCCATCCATGCATTTAATTGCCACCCCAATACGGAAAAATGGACACAAGGTCAGAGTTTGGAATGCGGAATCCGTGTACCCAATACGGGACACGACTCAACATTGTTTTTTAATGGTTGGTCTTCCAGAAATTGACCGTTTCCTTTTACCTAAGCCGGGGTTATCAGAGTGCACCCATTTCCCTATCCCTGTTGGCGTATAAGGGTATATCTTTTCTCAGCCATACTCTCAGTATTAATTTTATCAATGCAGACACCCCCTTTCTGATCGGAAAACTGGCGCTACAGGATCTTCATACTATCATTCTCCACACGTAAGAAACGTATGGTTATGCCAGGGGTATTAGTGCTAACTGCACGTGAGAAACCACATTAAGAAATTTGAACTTCGTTTGCTGATTCTGATTCCCGTGTTGGTAAATTTTACATCACCCTGTGTGTATTAATAGGTGTGCGTGCACCCACGTGTGTGTATGTGAGTTTAATCGTGGGCCACGAAGAGGAATTTTATCAAGGGGTACAAAACTTGTTTTTTTTTTTTCGGGGGCCCCTTTCTCTTCGCCATTAGTCTTCCTATTTTTATCCACTCTGGCTTCCGAGTCCCCTTTGAACCCCTACCCCTGCGCCTAAGTACAATGTACCTCCCGCACCTACTCTCATAGGTCCTGGTTAAATCTTACCACCTGTTCAGCAGGGTCAATTCACTGATCCGAGCACGAAAGCTTCACGCTGTCACGGAGAAAGACCTGAGTTAGTCTGAAAGATGAACTAGACCTTACGTGTTGTCAAGGTTAATACGTACACTAATCTCTGATTGGCTGAAACGTTGCGATTAAACAGCAAGGATGTGAGTACTAACCAAATAATAATAATAATAATAATAATAATAATAATAATAATAATAATAATAATAATAATAATATGTTTGCAGCAGCCTAACAGAGGAGGAGGTAAAAAAAAACCCATACCCAAATGGTGGCGGAGGTACGAACCACAGCACTGCTGGGATAGGTGAGGGAGAGATGAGAAGAGATGAGAGATAGGCTGAAGACCTGAAGAGACTTACTGTCACTCAGCATTCAATCGATAACCACCGTGCAACTGGTGTGAAACTGTAAACCAGTTACTACGAGAGTATGGAGAGGAGGGCTGGAGACTTGAGGAAACTTGGAGACTTGCTGTCACTCAACCTCCAGCTAATCAAATGGATCCCCTATCTGGGCTAGAAGACCAGATCTTGTGATAGTGAATAAAGAGACACCTCAAATAATGTCACGGACGAAGCTGAAAAGGGTGAAAAGTTAGATGATTATCTGAACCTTGCAAGTGAGCTGAAGCAGTTATAGAACTTGAGGGTGTGACGGTAGTGCCGATAATGGTCGGAGCTCTGGAAATGATCCCGAAGAACCTAGCATAAAGGCTAGAGGAACTGGGGATCCGGGGAAGAACTATACTAAGACAATACCGAGGATAGTTCGGGAGTACTGAGGAAGCTTGCTGTCACTTTATCCCCAGTTAAAGTCGCTGGTCGCTGCTGGTGTGAAAACTCTGATGATGATGATAATGATGATGATGAGAGAAAGAGATAAACACAAGATAGAATTAACACGAATTCGAGACTCAGACCTTCACGGATGACCCTGATCGTAACATCTACAAGTTGGGTGAAGGGGAAACGATTTAAAAAAATATTTTGTTAACCGGCACCTTTTTCTATGGAACAAGAAAACATTGGAAAGTGAAAACCTTGAGATCACATCGGATGGTTGTTTTTTTATTTTCCCTTCACTCCACTTTTTTGTTCTTCCATAAACCCAGAGCAAAATGTTGAACTACGGACGCATGTACTGAGATCATGGGCCGGCCCTGTCTGTACTGAAAAAAAAACGTAGTGGAAGTATTTGCTGGACAAAAAACAACTTTCGTACAATGTTGAAACCAATTGATCAGTAGGCGCGAAGGAATGGGACTGAAATTAAGGCGAAAGAAATATTGTTTGAAAAAGTCTAATAATATAATGTTTTGTCACTTTTTTTGTAGGTTGATTATTTTTTGGTCACGCCAAAGCAATCAGAAAGAGAGGAAGACACAGACACAAAATGAACTGGTAGAGCACGACTGGCAGCTGCTGCTGGTAATATCACTACTACTGCTGCTCCCGATGTCTCAGTTTAGCTTTTTACCCGAACCCATTGTCTTATTGTTTTAACGTCGATTTTTTTTTTCAATGAAGAAACTATGGATAATTGTAGAAAATCAACAGAAAAACGTTTTGAATGCTTTATTTCTTCTTTTTTTTTGCAATGGAGAGGTTTATACAAAGATACATTTTTATAACTTATACAAACGACGCCAAAGCAACCAGAAAGAGAGGAATATGGTATTGTAAACACACAAAATGGGCAACTGCTGGTAAAGGTCGGTTGGCAACTGTTGCTGGTAATATCACTACTATTGCTGCTGCCAATGTCTCAGTTTAGCTTTTTACTCGTTGCCTTAATGTTTTATCGTTAATTTTTTTTAATGGAGAAACTATGGAGAATTGAAGGAAATCAACAGAAAAACGTTTTGAATTTTCTTTCGAGGTATGCATTATTTCTTCTCTTTTTGCAACGGAGAGGTTTATACATATTTAGACATATTTCTATTACTTATACAAACGTAAACAATCCCGTCATATTTGACGGGTAATATGCTAGTTAATGATCATTGAAAAATCTTCTTCTAATAATAATATTCAAGATAATAGCCACCAACCCCTTCAAACAGTCATGTGGTTAATGTCCGTTCGTAGTAAAGAGTCCAAATAGAAACTTGAGTTGGTTTCTTTCTTCGATTCAAGTAAATTATTATGGCTGTTTTCTTTTAAACGGTTTCGGTGCTCAAGATTTCCGATTGCCTAATTATACGTTTTACTGCTGTACGTCTTAACAAAAGTAAATAAACAATATAAGGCTTGACATTAAACAATGATATTCCGAGTCATATTTTTCATAAGACGCTTTGTGTGAGTAATTACGCAGTATCTTAGCTATTGTGACTATTTCCCCAAGCCTTCGGGTCCGGAAGAAAACCAGTAACAAGTCTAGTATGTTGATTATTCCCCAAACTGCACCCTATTGCAGTTGTAGAGGTTAATTTAGAGAATGCATCCTACTGTATGTAGCGAAAGGAGGCAGATCTGGAATTTTTTCTAAACCCACCTAAAAAAGATGAGCCGAACATTCATTTTTGACCATTTTTTTTCTTTCGTTACTGTCGTCTGTTGTAATCATCCGATCGTTCCTATATTCAACGAACTTCAAGAATGTGCCTCGCCGATTACAACAGACGACATTTTTAATCTTTACTTTCTCTGATTGATTATGCCTGAAAAGTATAGAAAATGTCAATTATTTCTTTCAAACTTCGCTTTTGCAACCAGGACAGTGATAATTTGAAATCTACTTATTTCCAATTGGACAGCAGGCGAATTTACATATTTTTAATCACAGGGAGTATGAAAAACTATTACTCATGAATAACACTTTCCTGGCCACGAAAGCGAAATTTGAAGGGAATGATAACCGTTTTCTATACATATTTCTCAAAAGCAATCAGAGAAAAACACTCACCACCAAGGAACAAAAAATAGCATTTTACGGTATTGTTTGAAACTCGTAGAATATAAAAACGACCTCGCCGTTGCAATGAAAAACAACGAAAAAGATGAAGTCGAAACTTTTGAAAAAATTGAATAATTGTAAAATTAAAAAAGATGTTTCAGCAAGTTCAAGCACGTAGTTTGTATACTTACTGTGCATTGAAAATCAGGATCAGAAATAGATGCAAGCTTTACAGACAGATCTATTATGTGTATAGTTTAATGAATAACTAATGATTTTATTGCAGAAATGCATTTTAGATTATTTTATGATATAAATACATTGCAAATGATTTTAGTACATAAAAATACATAGGTGGGAGTTATTTGACAACGTGGAAGTGAAAGATTTGAGATCAAGTGTGTTACACTTCAAATTTTGTTATCATAAAGATACGCACGATGTATTTAACTAAATTTGCGTCAACGTCTCCAAAAGCAGTTAGAGATGCTGAAAACTATTGCGAAAATTTTGCTGTTCACATGTGTGAGTGTACACCCAGATTTGTAAACAGCTATATTTTTGCAACAGTTTTTAGCAACATGGTGCTTTTGGAGAGGCTGACACAAGTTCAACGAAATGCACCAAGCTTATCTCCATGATGATAAAAAGTTGTTTGTTTTTTTCAGATGTAAAAAACTTATTCTTAAATCTTTCATTTCTACATTGTCAAATTACTTCAACCATTTTATCGAATTATATTACATCATGAGAGATATTGCAAATAACTTTACCATATAGATGCGTTACAAATGGTTTTACTTGAGAAAAGCATTGGAAATGACTTCACTATAGGAATGCTTTGCAAATGATTATTCTATGGAAAGGCATTAAAATCAGGAAGAAAGCGATAATCAGTCGTAAGGTTAGGACTCATGTAAAAATAGGGCTATTATATGTATAGCTAGCAAATACCTGTAAAAAATGACGGGGTTATTTATACATGGACGGACACTAAGGGTCCCAAAGCTATTTTATCAGATAATTTATTTTTGATAATTCAAATATCTTAATTCCAAGTTTTTTAAAATCTCATCTCAATATTAAACATTTGTTTCATTTATTCAGACATCTTTTTTTCATTGATATGTCATGATAGTCTATCTCATTTTAATATAACCCTTCAATTGATTTACAGTTATGTTAATCTACTTCACATGGACCAATCTATAATAACTATTAGTTTAGCAATGACTGGACATAACAGAGATACATGCAACCATACATTTATACAATTAAAAATACCATTTCACATTTACTGCTTTTTTGTAGGGATAGATGTTTGCGCGTGTGTTTATGCTTCTATATACCGATAAAGAAAGTGAGAGGGGGATTGAGGCATCTTATACGACGGCAGATAGAGTAAATAGCAAACATGACTATCCTTTTACGAACCAATGTCGAGAGCGGTATTTTTCTTATCAACGGGATAGAATTGAATTATCAAAGGTTTATAAGCTGGCTTTTAAGAATCAAACACGAGAGATGACGGGGTTTCAAGTTGATCTCCGATTCAAAAGGAATTAGGGTTTAGTCTCGTCAAATAGAGAACGCCAATGTAAGTATATATGCGCATGGATTAAGAACATTCATCAGTATTTATCGTCATACCGAGAGAAGGAGTGGGCCCCAGCTAGGATGTCGAAACGAGAGGTCATTCAGTGCACAAATCCCAGAAGTGGCTAACTGAGAGCCCCGGTCGATTTTCCGTGTTACAGTACGCTAAAAGGTTCAAAACGCTTGCCGTCTGTTTATTTTCCAGTATAATAGATTATATCGCGAATAATACATGCTTTATATGAAGGATGAGTAAATATGTTTTTTTTTATGTGAACTCCGACGCCGAGAAGGGCCCTGGGAAGTTGTCAGTCCATCTGGACTATTAATACTTAAGATCTAGCAAGAAGTGGCCAAGTTTTGTGTACCTGGTAAACCCATCCAACAAGTGGTAGACAGCGTTATCTAATGTGAGAGTGTGTGAATGTTTGTTAATTGTCGGAAAAAAACTCAAGTGGAAACGAAGTGAAAGGAAAAATTGAGAGTGAGAAGGGGTGGGGGATAAGAATGACTATTAATAGTGATATTGTCTATATTTTATTTTCTATTAGATGGATCTTTGGTGGCCATTTTGAATGTTTTTCACAAGTATTTCTTTCATCTTGATTTTAGTAGCTTTTATACGCAAGACCATCGGGGTGATTTTTTCCCAAAAAAATGACTATTGTATATAGGAACGATTGATGGATAAAGAGATAAAAGGCCGGAAAAGAAAGCGTTAGATAGAAGAAGAAGAAGAAGAAGAAGAAGAAGAAGAAGAAGGTAGGATGAGTAAGAAAAGAAGATGAAAAGGCTTGACTACACGAAGAATAAGATAGACTACAGTATTTATGAATGATTGATGAAAAAGGAGACGGAAGGCTGGAATAGAAAACAGAGGAGGAAGAAGAAGAAGAAGAAAAAGAAGAAGTAAATGACAAGACAAGAAGAAGAAGAAGAAGAAGAAGAAGAAGAAGAAGAAGAAGAAGAAAACAAGAATCGAAAAGTGGATGTGGTGAGTAATCAGAGCAGATGAGAAGTAAAATGGCGAATAGAGGGAAAAGTAAAATGGTGGAGGGATATGAGAGGTGACTGGGGGAAGAGATGGAAGAAGAAAGAGAAAAGGAAATAATGAGAAAAAAAGAAAGGAATAATAAAGAGCAAAAGGGAATGAAGGGCCAAGAGATGTGTAGAATGAGTGGGACCGGGTTAGGAGAGGAAAAGAAATACAAAGAAAGAGGATGAAGAATGAGAAAAAGGATAATAGAAAATGAGAGGAGAAATAGAAGGTAGGGAAAAAGGAGTTAGATGAGAGAAGGATAAAGAGAGAAAAGATTAGAGAGAGACAAAAAGACAGAGAAAAGTACCTAGATTGAAGAAAGAAGGAAGAGATTTGATCAGAAAGAGAGAGAAGGGCTTAGATGGAAGAAAGAGGAGAGGGTGGAACAGAATTGAGAGACAGAGAAAAGAGGTAAGATGAGAGGGTCGGCTAGATTGAGAGAGAGAGAGAAGAGGTTAGATGAGAAGGATGATGAAATAGAAGGAAAAAGTTTGCGGTGAGGCCAAAGGGATAGAGAGAGAGAGAGAAAAAGAGAGAGAGAGAGAGAGATGGGGAGGAGGAGGAGGAGGAGGAGGAGGAGAGAGATGGGGATTAAGAACATTAAGAGATAAGGAGAGATATTTTTCAAGAGAAGATCTATAACCTAACACGGTTATTAGCAGTATTTTGGTCTGAAATTCTCACAATATAATGTTCGATCTGAGTGATTGATTGTAAAGCGTTGGGTTACGTGCATTGACAAGAAAGTAGATTATGCTAGAAAATTGATATTTAAACATGACGAATTATCGTCAGTTAAAGTTTCTTTGGGACTTTGGTCTCCATCTTGGTTCATTTCTTGAACACAGTGTTTTGGCCGTTGTACAAACGGTGTGTTCAAGAAATAATGTTGTGTTCAAAAAACTAACCAAGATGATGACAAAAGTTCCAGAAGACTTTACGTAAAATCAATTATTTGTTGTGTAAATGAATGCGAACTTGATATTGAATGCACAGACACATACACATATGTATGATAGAGAGACGGAGGGGCGTTGAAAATAATAAACGTAAAGAAATACACAAAGAGAAAAAAATTATTGAAAAAGTAAGATGAAACTAGATGAGGATAAAACGGCATAGAAAAACAGAGAGAGAGAGAGAGAGAGAGAGATGTGGAGAAATAATCGTAAAATGGCCACTGGGACGATGCTGTCCCTTGAGAAGCGGGAAAAGAAGGCAAATACGCGTAGCTGTAAATCTGCTGGTACTTATAGGTCACTGAGTGCAGAAGATGAGAAGGTAAACCGGAGCCGGTGTTAATTCGGTACACTTTCTGGCTGAAACTGGCCAATGCAGACGAGTGATTTAAATCATCAGACGCTAGCTGATACTCTCTCAACCGTAGAGTCGCCTTCCAGATCGTCTTTTGCCGGATGTTGAAGTATTTTTATCGATATTTACCAAGTTTAGTGTGGACCCCAGACAGGGATGGGGGTAAGAAGATTGTGCTTCGCCAATCTCCCAAAATGGGACGGACTTACTTGCCTGCATAGAAAATCGGCATTTTATCTCGGCTAGAACAGCACACCATGACGCCGGTGGAAAATACGTCATATCTCAGCCACAAGGCTGCTAACAACTTTGGTTAATCATATTCATTATTATTACTAGTTTTTTTTTCCTCGCATCTTATCATATTTGCTTTTATCACGATGCTCTAGGCTAATCCACTCCTTGACCGACAGAGTAGATAGCACGAAATCAGAAAATAACGAATTTGTTTTTCGACACGTTGCGAAAAAAAAAAGTCAAAAGATACTTAATTCAATTCAAGATAATATTGCTACTAACACTACTAGTGCGCTTGCACTATCTTTAAAGATGGTAGTGCCAAGAGTTGGGGGGGGGGGGGGTAAAGAATAAAACTGCGTGATTAGATTTAATAGCGTTGACCCTCATAGTTCAACAGGAAGATCGGCTAAGACAGGCTCCCCAAGGTAAAAGAGATGTAAGTTCGAGTCTCGTCAGATTTTTATTCCCTACGTCCATTCCGTGCTGTTTACAAACAGCCGTATAATGTGAGTAGTTGCGATCAAATGCAACTGAAATTAAGATTTAAGAAAGACTAATAAAAAAATTAATAATGATTATCGAAGCTTCATCTTATAATAAAGTTCATGAGAAAAAAACATATCAAGGATTTTTGCATTTTTACCAATATCAGGGTTTAAGATAATATGAACATATTTTATACAAAATAATTTATTACTATATTTGCTTCGGTACATTTCTTGTGGAATTCTTGAACTGGATCTTCGGGGCCCTGGGGTTCCATGGGACACCAGCAGGACAAAACTGCTCGATCACAATAACACAGCCCTTCGATTGGCATTGTATTACAAATATGAAACTTACGTGTCAAGATATCTGATCCAGAAATTGAAATCTTATTTCTTTTCCTTCAATACCAGCTTCTAATATTGGCCACTTTTATGAATTTAGTAGATTGTTGAATGAAGACTACCCCCACTGCCACTGTGATGTCACTCTCTGTCACTAATGTCCAACTGAGGACCAGGGTGTTTAAATGGTTGGCAGCTGAGTTACGTCAAATGGAATAGAGCTTTAGTCAGGTCGAAATTGTTGTGAGTGACACATAGTGGAAAATGGGGGTTACGATTCAAGTAACCAGAGTTGTTCTTTATCTTTATTTTGTTACAGTATCAATCAGACGCAAATAAGTTCGCGGAAAACAAGTGGTGTCCAGCCAACGATGAAAACGGCTTATCACAATCTTTTAACATTATAACATTTGGTGACCACAGAACAAAACGTCGTACGTGCACACACACACACACACACATATATAAACAAATCATTTAAGCTATACAACCGCCGGTAATGCAAAGGACCAAATAACTGTTCTTACTCCAAATTCTCATTTTGTTTATCCTCAGTCTATATCTGTTCTATTTGTTCTTTTGGATGCGACAATCATGTTATTAAGAAATGGATACATCATCTGACAGAACGATTATAAATTGTGTTACATCATATTTATTCTTATTCTTGAAATGGTCTCCCATTATTACACGGTGGGTGTATCATTTGGCCTAGACAACGTAAATAGAATAAACAATGAAAGAAAATGGGAGTGTTGCAGGAATCGAACCGGCAATCGATAGGCGAGCTGCTTTAAGGAAGCCTTGTTCTTACCATTGAGCGAAACGAAATGAGAATTTAGAGCTAAAACAGTTATTCAGGCCTTTGCCGTTACTAACGGCTGTTATATATATATATATATATATATATATATATATATATATATATATATATATATATATATATCTTCTCTGTGTGCACATATCTATCTTGTAAACTTGCATCAGCATCAATCCAGTTGACTAATCAGTTAGCCACCTCAGGAAATTCCAACACTAATATGGGATTAAGCCTTGGAAGACGTTGAAATAAGGACTTGTCATCTCACTGAACACTACTGATCAGATCAAGCCAAAGTCCTTGTCGCTCTGAGTTCGATTCATCCAACTTTCACCCAGGTTTTTATCGAACGACTTTCCATAGAAAATACACAACACACCGCAAAAACCCACACGTACTTCAGGCGCACTCACTCATATCCACACGTACGTACACAAGCTATATACGAATCTACTTACTCTCACTCTCATGAATACATGCAGTCACATACTACACACACACGTATATGCGTGTATGTTTGTGGCGTCTATGGGAGTGTGTATTTTGCATTTTCCATTAAAACATCGTTTGAGGAAAAGTCTTGCCTCACTCGTCTACCATAACACTGACCTTGCTTTGTTAGAAAAAAAAAGGTACGCAAAGCAATTTCCATTCGTGACGGCTTTATAGAAAGGAATGCGTGCCAAGAAACCCCTCTAAAAACATAAAGTATGGAATGTAGTTTGGGTGACGGCCTTAAATAAATTGAAGGGATCAGAGAGAGAGAGAGAGAGAGACGGGTCGGGACGAAATCAGCAGGTGCAAGGGTATCAATTGTTGTTGGCGTGTACTGCCAGTCGCCGGGTTTCTCCTGACACGAGTATTGGAACACTATGTTTGGACTATCGGCAAGAAGACAATACCGGTCCCCTCAGTCATTATCCTTTTAGTAACCGTCAACCCAAAACTGTCAACATAGCTTTCTTCAGTTTTTAAGCAAGTCTGGCTGTCAGCATTGTGTGAGCAGGCTACACGTATGAAGCTAGGAGGACGAAAAATTCAAGCCTTCACTCCTTACAATGTCTAGGAAAAAAACTTCTTTTTTTTAAAATTCCCCTTATAAGCTTTAATGGAGGTCATTTTATAACGTGCGTTTATGCTAAATTGGTCCCTTGGTTTATGTTCAGCAATGTTGACGCTTGTTTTTTTCTAAAATTCAAACTTTTTTTTAGTTGCATCCCAACATAAGATTACAGAAGTAACTTATTCATTGATCACCCCTTTATCCGATTTTTCAATTGATCATCCCAAACACGACATTCTATCATGAGATATTGCTCATATGACGGTTTTTATAGAGTGAGTAACCGGGCCTGTTGCTTTTTTTTGTTTTGTTTTGTTTTTTTTTCTTTTCTCTACTTGAATTCATCTAAGAATTTCTTACTTTTGTTCTCGAATAAAGTAAACTTACTTATTAGAACAAATATGTTACAAGAAAGACCCCAACTAATTAACTTTTAAGACTGCTGGGACATATATATATATATATATATATATATATATATATATATATATATACATATCGAGAGGTTTCCATGACTTCTGAAATACATCTATCTCAGTGATCCCTCCCAGAAGTCAACTGTGACATTTTTATTCAGACACTCAGCACCTAAATAAGTCCATCTTGAAAGGGTTAACCTGGTGGTCCACGTTCGAACGTAGTTAAACGTAATTAGATTCTTACAACCTATGTGTAGAGTGGTCAGTTTATAGACTTGTAAAATCGGTTATAAATGGGTAATATAAAAATTGAAGACGCAGTTCGGTGGCTTTGGTTGTTGATTGTTTCCCCACAGCCACCAATGGTCAATTTTCGATCCTAAGTAAAAACCAGGATTTTAGGTGCTGATTTTCAATGCAGACATAACTAGAAATATTGGTTCAATACAATATCTCATTTCGGCATTGTGCTGTGCTAAACAAGGTTTTCAGCAAACCTGTCTCGTGACTGAGGCAGTTGCGTATTCCATGGCGACGTCTGTGATCGGGGTTAACCTCGAAGCAAACAGAAAACTTTCTCTAATCAAAAGATCTTTCCAATTGTCACCCCTCCACCATAACCACCGTTTGGCTTGGTGCTAGACTCAAGTAAACGTATTAGATATGTGTTGTAATTCGCTTCCATTATGATCAAGTTCGAACAGTTTTTGCTGAATCACCAAAGTTAAACGAGTTTCTCTTGGTCTATAACAAATGGTGATCCATCTGAGAACTCTGAGTGAACTTTGAACGCTGATTTTCAAAGCAGGCAGATTGTTCCCTCCTGTCGAACGGAATCCCCTGTTTGATCCACTGTTGTTCAGGTGTTGTGCTCATTCCAATGGCTGTCATGTCAGTCGCCATTCCTAGGGAGAGGGAGGTTCAGAACTCGTAACCATCAATTCGGGAAAAAATGCTTATCTTGTAAAAAAAAAAAAAGGATCTAGTCAGACCGAAATGGCGTGTGTGTTTTTAAAGAATACTTAGATCAATCATGATATTCTTCCACTTACAATTATCAGTGATAACATGTTCCACAACCAGGCACCGTATGGAGAACGAGTATTCTAAGGCAATGTCCCTGAGCCATTCTTTCGGGTCCCGTGCGTGATATTGTACTTTAAATGCGGACCTAGAATTATTGGGGCGCAAAACAATGTAGACATTGGAATTTGGAAAAAGAGCAAAGTTCAAATAATGATTACTTTTTTTTTGGCAAGGGTCACTTGCGGCACGAAACAATCACCGCACGAAGTGTAACCCCAATACGCAACACACCCAAAACAACCACTGAGTCTGATTTGAAACAAAAGAATTCCTAAAGTTCTTGTGTCACCTGTCGGGTGAGGTGGGTACGATGCCCAAAAAACGATTGCACAGACTCGCAGTTGTGTCCTTGATTTATCTTTTCTTTAAATATTTTACCTGGCCAAAAAAGCAGAGAGATATAGACAGAGTAAGTGAGTGAGTGAGTGGGTGAGTGAGTGAGAGGGAGTAATAAAGAAGATGGTTGAGAGTCTCCAGTAGGATATAAAGTGGAGAGGGGTGTCTCACAGGTGACTGCTGATCTACTGGGGGCAGATGACCTTCGCACCAGGTCATACTAGGCAAGTGACAAAGGGATTTTGTCCAGCTAAATTTTTGCACCGAGTGACCCCTTCCCTTAAAAGAATGCTTGTTCTTAGTTGAGGGTTAAGAGGGGCATCTGTGTTGGTATAGATTGCGTGCGTGAGAGATCGCACGCACATTAAGGAATGCTTAGGGGTTCATGACAAAGACCCAGACACTAACACACATACTCAAGGGGTCGGGTACTGTTGATCAGATAAGGGCATCAAGTTTCTAAATGGTACATACAGGTTCGATCCATGCAGTAGGCATCCGACTTCTCACACACATTTCTGCGGTAAATCACTTCATTTAGAATATGACATGATTCATTTGATAGGCAAGCGCTCTCAAATACTTAAGAGAATTTGACCATGAAAAAAATTTACAATAACACCTAGTTTCCACCGCCCCCTTCGACATGTATGAAACGATCTCACACAAAAATTGTTGCTCATGAAGTCTGTGCTCATTCAGTTTGTACGCTGTATCAGATTTCCCCAACTTTTGAGTAGCATCTCGTATTAACACAAGTGCACATGAAAATTGAATTATTTTTTATCCAATATACATTACAGAACACTTCACAGTGGCGTCGTGGTTGGCAAGTGTGTCTCTAAAATAAATAATTTTTGACTGTCATTCAGTTTCCAACCGTCAAAATCGGATCATTTGAATGAAAATGATTTTGACAATTCACCGTCTTTTCCAAATACAGGAATGTCCTGTTTACCCTTCACAAATCATCGTATTTCTTTTTATTTATGCACCATTTTTAACATCAAGAGAGCACAGGTGTGAACCTTTCACAAATGAAAATTCATAAATAGCGAAGAAACGTATTGGAGCACAGTGCCGGATAAAGGCAGAGGCTCTAGAAACTGCAGCCAGGGGTGCCTCGACCGGTGGGAGAAATTGAATGAAAAGCTATTTCTTTTGTGAAACAAGTCCTCTCCATTATCAATTAAAAAAAAAAAATTAATATATTGCATATATATTTATAGTAAATACATAGAGGCAATAAGAAACCCTTTACTGTATGCATGTATATTGTATGACGGTTTATGGCGTCGGAAAACGACTAAAACTGATTTGCATTCGCGACAAAAACGATGTTCCCAGTAACCTACAATTTACTTACGTCAGGGGTAAATTTGTTTCAAGGAAATTATGCAAAGCAAATATTTGAATTTTAATCATTGTTGACCTTGTAAAAATAAGTATAATTTTTTACCAACTTTTCCTTTTCTATTGAAAATATTACGGAGGTTTATACAAAATTGTACACACACACACACACACACACACACACACACACATATATATATATATATATATATACAAAATCTCAATCTGGAGTAGGAGTATCTGCAGGAAATCTCTTAAATGCAACCAGAGGGGGATTTTTCCCAGTAGAATTCTTTTAGGTTGAGACGTTGACAATTGTCCTGAATCTAGCTACGATTTGTTTCACTGAGGTTTTTTTTTTTGTAATGAATGTACTTTTAATTGCCAGTGACCGTCTTGTCCAAAAATGATATTTTGTGTGTTGAGAGAGGAGAAAAAGACATTTAACAGCTGATCTGTGTTTGTTTGCGTAAGTTCATGTGGAACTCATTTACCTTCATAGTTAGAAACCGTTTACCAAAACTGTCGACACAAGTTTTTTCAGTTTTCAAGGGATTCTGCCTTGCTGAATAAGTTCACAATACGTATACAGGCCGAATGAGCAGGAAATTTCAGCATTCACTTCTTATTTTTCGTTTGCTTTTTTTTCTAATTCCCCCACTACATAGGTTCCGAGTAGGTGCAATTTACAATATAAATTCATGCTAAATTAACCCTTTAGTTTCCGTACGGCAGTGTTCACGCTTGTCTTTTCATTTTGAAAATTCAGACTTTTTTGTAATCCAACAAAAGGTGAGAGAAGTAATTTGATCAACCTTTCTTCAATTCTTTAATTGATAACACCTAACACGGCAAAATATTTCCAGTATTCTCGTCGACCCTAAGAGTGCTGTATTCAGTATGATCTACATTGGTAAGTCAATACGTCCGTAATCTAATTATGGGAAAAAAAAAACATTCATTTTACACAACAAATATTCATTTCTCAACATAATCCCTTCCTGATCAATGCGATTAGCTTTCCAAAAGAGATAATCCGATAAGTCTTACATAACTCTGAATTTATTCATGATATATATGAATACGAAAATCGGAGCAATCATCTTCAGTCGGGTCAGAAGTAGGCTTATTTCATCGAAACTATTTGGGCCGTCAATCTACGGCTCCAAGTTAACAGCACAATTCAGAAATAAAGGATTAGCTTTTGATGAGACTCGAACCCGTAACCCTTTTCCCCGGGAAGCCAGATTATCCGTACCTGCTGCTTCGTCGTTTGAGCTACGAGAGCTTCCAGATTGGGCAAAAGATCAAATCTAATCATTTAAACTTGACCTTTATCCTTCCCCAGTCGCTATCGTATTTGGTGTTGTTTTATATTATATACGTAGTCCCGTGAGTGATAATATTATTTTGATTTTCCCTTAGATGAAGCGTTGCCAATCATTACTAATAACTAGTATTCATTTGATTTTAATTCATGTTCCAATTGCCCAGACAGTCAAACCACGACCGCTAGTAAATAGCGCAGATCGGAAATGAAAAATGAAATCATGAGGATATTTTCTTTGTAGTAACAAGCTTAATTCGAATGGAAACTTAGAACTCCCTGTCTTTCAGACATCTCCTCTACCACTGAGCCGTGCCCCGAGGTGCTAATGTTAGCAGCAGTAGTTCATAGTTGATGCCATCCGGCTAACGAAAGACGATAAAGAAATTGTCCGCTTTAAATAGTTAGGGAATTGGGGGATGTCCCCGATTTATTTATTGCTTTATTTTATTTCCTTGTTCCCGCCGGTGGTGGATTGTCGGCGGGCATGCGCGTAAACGGCAGCGAAACGAATTAGATAATAAATAAAAGTTGCCAGCCATGAAAAGCGGCCTGCAACGACTTGCGTGTAGTGGCGGCAGATCCCGACATCTAGGTCAAACGCCGGAGACACGAATGCGAAGAATAAAAAAAAAACAAAATGGCGGCGGGGCACGCCACACGTCCGACCGGAAATGGTGGTTGACACCGGAGGCAGGTCGGAAAGAGAAATTCTGTTCACGCAAAAAAAAAAAACTGCAGGAAGGAAGAAATGAAGGCTATGCGTGCACCAGCCGCTGATCCGAATGTTGGTTTGGCTGGGGATGAGTTGTTTGTTGGATCGAGGAGGAAGAGGATGCAACTACGAACGAAAGGGACGGGAAACTTATTGAAAGAAATAGCTATCCTCTTTCTAATTGCAGATGGAGCTGTCTAGTAGAATCCCAGATATTGTTATCAAAATTAATCGGTCCCAAACACTTCACATAAAATGAATGAAACAATTTCTTATAAACATCATAGCAATTTTTCTTACAATAAATTTGTTCATAACAACGAGTTTAATGAAATAACGTTGAATGTAAATCTATTACAATGGAAGTAAATTGTTATATCTTTTGCTTGAAGTTATCGGTCAGTAATTGTTATCTACTCCCTGTCTAAAAGTACAAGTCACCAGCTTCTTTTATATTCAATATACAGAATAATGTAATAAAATACACACACATCCTCACATAATAAGGTTATTTTATCCCATACAAGCCCATAAGTACAGGACTCTCACTGACGCATATATATATATATATATATATATATATATATATATATATATATATATATATATATATATGCATCAAAATTGAAAATACATTATGAACTATGTATATATATATATATATATATATATATATATATATATATATATATATATATATATATATATATATAGTTCATAATGTATTTTCAATTATTAATAATACAAAGAGAGAGAAATAGAAAACAGATTTCATCTGGCTTTTTATTTTCATAATTACAAGAACAAAACATATTGCCAGTCGCTGGTACATGAGTTAGGCACGAAATGTTGACATTCAACGGGATTACCTCCTTTTGATTCTTATACATATATATAAAATACTAGTTTCATTGGAAAAAATATGAAAAAAATATGATTAAGAGAGTACAGCAGTTGAATATTTGAATTCAATTATTTTCCTCAAATCAAAATAAACAGTG
>OY735225.1:19069227-19086727 GCA_963457665.1 Thysanoteuthis rhombus | reverse complement strand
ATATAGAGAGAGAGAGAGAGAGAGAGAGAGAGAGAGAGAGTGAAAGAGAGGAAGGGGGAGAGAGAGAGGTGCATGTGGGTTTTGAGCGTCAAGATTTCGGAAGCTGGAAATCCCTTCGGAAATAATGTCAAGATTTATTTACAATGCATATATTTTCTTCGCATTTATTCCCAGCAGGTTTCATCTGAAGTTTACATGCACAGGCATACATGGTTTAGTGAGGGCGTCTGTCATATGCAATTCACACTCCAGAGATGATCGTACGGACGTAATCGTAAAAGAAGTGGGCCGAGAGAATAGAACACACACACGTGATTTATCGCGAAAGGACAGCTGAAGAATGCACGTGGTCCAGACCAGACAGTTGTTGCAAAAGGCCATCTTTGTTTGTTATCGACGTCACTACTGTTTTCTCTCTCTCTCTCTCTTACACACTCTCTGTCAGTCTGTCTGTCTGTCTCTCTCTCTCTCATACACTCTCTGTCAGTCTGTCCGTCTCTCTCTCTCTCATACACTCTCTGTCAGTCTGTCTCTGTCTCTCTCTCTCATACACTCTCTGTCAGTCTGTCAGTCTGTCTCTCTCTCTCACATTCTCTATCAGTCTGTCTGTCTCTCTGTCTGTCTCTCTCTCTTACACACTCTCTGTCAGTCTGTCTCTGTCTCTCTCTCTCTTACACACACACACTCTCTATCAGTCTGTCTCTGTCTCTGTCTCTGTCCATGTTATCTGAAGCCAGACGATTCACAATGGACAACTCAAGGAGATTTCCACGCGGAGGGAAAAATGACTCATGGAATCCTCCGCCCGTTTACTTTAAACTTTCTCTTTTCTTCCTCTCATCGTGTTTCGCTGTCAACAAAAATCCGTGCTTGCGTCACGTTACAACTAACATAGAAAAAAAAAGAAATACAGGAGCATTGTCCTCTGGCAAAAAAAAAAAAAAAAAAAAAAAAAAAAATGGTAAAAGAGGAGAAGACAATCGACGATCTGTCACTATCTGACCGGTCAGTATCAAGATATCAGAGGAGTGGATTGCGACGTTGAAAACGGTCAATGACCTGTCTGGATAAAACAAAATAATTACCCTTCTTTTACAACTTTATTTAGACCACAGCTTTTAATCATTGTATGAAGTTAAGTCGGAATATATTTTCTTCCTACAATGTTCCGGCCGCGTACACTCTGGTTTTGCTCGGGTTCCGTTTGTTCTGGAATGTTGGAACTATTTTCTGTAGGGGCATGATTGTTTATTCTACTTAGGCTGGAGAGTATACGACCGAAACTTCGCGAAAAGATAAACAATAAATAAGACGAAAATAGTGCAATTAAACCACAGGCATTGATTTAAATAATCATCATCTGTTTATGGTGTCAAATTTACTCGGACGTTGTAAATTTATAGAAGGTTGTTATCATTGGTGCTACGATTCACAATCTCTAGCAATTTTAACTGTTAACATTAATGGATATCCCGATCATTTGTCCGTAATGCAGTCGTTATTTACTAAGTCTAGCTTAGTTTGACACAGACTATTGTTGTAAGGCACTTTGTATGAATCGTACACGCTTCATCAGAGGACTCGTCTACGAGAATAGATTGTACTTTGGTGAACGTCCCTACCTATAGAGCAGTTGTTCTGACCAGATTCTGACCCACTCGAATTTGGGGTCACGTGACTAAGAGGAGAAATAAAATATACCAGAATCAAGTTATACAAATATGTCATCTTCTTTCTGTACATCTTTCCATCAACATGTATTTATATACACGTATAGATACACTTATATTTCTATCCTGGATTTATTCACGTTTTCTCAGCAAGAGGAAAAAAAAAGTACCCTCATTCCTCTATACCAGTGAAGATGAACCTGTAACGGGTGCGTCAATAGTGCCACGTTGCAGGCTTTTTAGTTAATAAGTGACTTACGGGTTTTTTAAAAATCCAATTTTATCATATTATCTTTATAAGCATATTTTGCAATTTTTAGTTATATTTATTGAACAACTTGTTTTATAGATATATAATGGAATAGGTCGCTTACTATGCTAAAAAGTTTCATCATCCATACCCTATATTTATTCCCAGTCATCATAGATGCTTCAGCTATTTCAATAGGATGATATAGACGAAGAGAATGATGACCATACTGTGCAAGTCAGACTCTCTACAATCCAGTTCTTGATGAAAGTATATATATATATATATATATATATATATATATATATATATATATATATATATACACACACACACACACATATATATATATATATATATATATATATATATATATATATACACACACACACACACACACATATATATATATATATATATATATATATATATATATATATATATATATATATATATATATATATATATATATCGATTTACAACAGGGGGAATACCCCAAATGTATGTAAAGTCCAGTGATTTTTGAATAACGTATCACATCAGGGTCTCAGAATTTTTTGCACACCGCACTCTTTCACAAAGAAAATGTTTGCTCTGTATGATAGATATTCAAAGGGATACCGAAAAAAGATTTGAACTCTCGAAAAACGATTATAATGAATAGTTGGCGTTGCTTCTTCAATGAAAGAACTGCTAAGTAGTATCATCAAACGTTCGGCAAAGACGTTTTTTTTTAATACAATCAACGCGATCCATATGTCTAATTAGACTCGGATAGTGCAGACACATTGGATTTACATTATGTGTGATATCCCAGTATTGCTGTAAATAAATAATAGAAAATGTTGCTGTTGACTCATTTATTTTTTTGTCGATTAGTGGCTACTCAAAATCCTATACTACCCACCGAAATCTAAAACCCCCCACCATATTCTTTACAGTTGCTCAGCGCCTACCCTAGAGTTGAAATCGCCCATGTTGAGTAACCCTGGATTACATTAAACAAAAATCTATAGGGTTTACCTTTTCTGTATTTTTATACATTTTTTTTTTTTTGCATACAATGCTACTCGCCGTGAAATGATTGTTAAACTAGTCTCGAAAGCCATCGCTAAGTGTTTCGATATCATAGCCTTTAGCCAGTAATAAGCTTAGTAATATGTACATCTTTCAGATTGTCAAGCATTTCGTAAAATGTTTGTTCCATTGTTGTTTAACTTCGTTAATCTTGCGTGTGTCGAGCGTTTCGGCGTAATTTGACTACAAAGCATTGCCGGCAAGATCGAAATTTGAGCTCCTGGTTGTATTCTAATGACTATTTTTTTCATTTTTAAGTGCGCCCCTGGGACCTTTGCGCCATAGGTGACTGCATACGTTCAGCTAATGGACAGACCGGTCCTACCATAAAGTAATGGGATCGACACAAGATAACCTTCGTAAAGCAAATACTTTTCTTGGTATTAGATTAAGCGAGAGTAATAGAGATGATGAAAGGCGCGGAGAGAAAAAAAGAGATAGAGAAAGGTGTTTTCTTGATTACAGTCTTAAATTTCGCCGTGTCTAGAAAGATTGCAAACCATCTTTACTTCTCTTCACGGTCGTCATCCAGTGGTAAAAGGGTTAGTGTTGAAAGGTCTGACCTCTGAAGTAAAGGTTGGCGCTAGATAGGCCTTGACCTGCCACACTCACTGAAATGGAAAGCGGCAATAGACAATGAAAACGAATGTGTATTGTCTAAACCAGGGATCAGCTACTTTTTTTTGTAATGGCCAACGTTTCATTTTTTTTTCAGTTTTGCCCATGGCCCACAAGAGTATTATATCATATCTGGCTTGTAAAAATTTGCCCTTGAGACCTATAAATTTTAAATATTTACTCCGCAAGTAAAAAGTAATGTAAAAACCTGTATAGAGAGTTTCTATTCATTTATACAGTCCGTTTATAAGCGTTTAATTAATAGTTCTCAGAAAAACAAGCAACAGAGTGAAGATTGTGCTTTTGTAAGTTTAATTTAAACAAATCGTGACCCAGAAGACTATCTAAAAGTCATCAACAGCACAATGCCCGATAAATACATTGAAATTAAAAGAAAAATAAGATCCTTTTGACGACTCTGGTCTAAACAGACGTTAAAAATTTTAGAGTACTTCCATGATCTGGAGAATTCTTTCCGTCAATCTTTTAAATCTTGAAACAGGGGATAATCTATTATCTATAACGTTTTTTTTCGAACAATCCAATCTCTTCTTCACAACGTTTCGGACAAATCATTCAACGGTCTTCTTCAGATGTGATACCGATGGAAAAGACTTTCCTTCCTTACGGATATTACATATTGCATTTGAAAGAGACCGTAGGATATGAGAAGAATAGATTGGATTATCTGAAAATAGTCTTATTTTTAGGTAGTGGATGAACTTACGACATCAATAATCTTATTTTATTTCTTATGATTAACAAGCTGTTTGAGTAACCCAAAACATCACAGGTAGGGCTTATTGAATGAGTTCATCAAAACTCTCTTTTACCCTAATAAGAACATGCATAGCATCATCACGAATACTAAATGCATTCATAGAAATTTGATTTTTTTTCCATTTCAATTCTGAGTATATTCTTACCGGCCCAAAGGTTCCTGCTGCCCTGAGCAAGCTACAATTTGGTACCCTAAAAGTATTTAAGTGACATGTATTCCTGACAAAATCTGAATCAAATCAGTTTAGGTTTAGACTGTTTAATCTTTTCGTTTGTAATTGGAAAAACATACTGTTTCAGACATATAACAGTGTTGCCGTGTTGTTATATACATATATATACATATATATATATATATATATATATATATATATATATATATATATATATATATATATATATATATATATAGTAGTTGTCAGTATCTCTCCTTTCTTACCACTTTATCAAAGTACTTAACTTTCATTTCTCCCTTCCTGCCCTCATATTGAACTACCTAACTTTCTTTTCTACCCCCTGTCTTCCAAATCTTCCCTTAAACTACCTCTCTTTTCTCCCTTCTATCTTTCTACCCTCTTATTAAACTGCCTAACCCTTCCTTCCCACCTCTCCAGTCACTATTATAGTCTTAGTACCAGCTATCAGCCGAGCCTATTGTTGTACACTTATGATGACCCGTCAGCGAAGCGGCGGGTCATAGACTTGTTTCAAATAAAATGGCCTTTGAACAGTGATGTGGTTTTTATGCTAATTCCGTTTGTAGGTTGGTAGGTATCAGGTGAACTATCTAGCAATTTATCGCTTAGTCATTATTAGCCCACCTGTAAGACAAGTTAAAATCGTCTTACGTTCTAATTTGTTTTCAACTTCGGAAAATGTTTACTCAGCGTTTTTCACCTATTGTTATGGAAAAAATCCTTTCATTCATATTGTTAAGGCGGATCACATTAACATCCCCCACTAGACTATTTAAGCGGGGTGGGTGTTTTTAATTGCCAAAACTAAGGGCAGAGAACCCATGGTTGACAAAATGTTACGTAAAAAGTTCCGACGGAAATGTCGACAAAATAGAATTGCAAACACTCCGAGATGTCCAGAATTAAGTAGATGGCTGTAAGCACGACTTATTAAAGGACTGCCTACAAGAATTCATATGGCGTGACGAATTTGTTGATAATGCATTTAAAAATTTATGTATTCATATGCATTCAGTGAACAATATCTTCTTCAACATTGGCAATAAAATTAAGCATCTCTTCCCCTTAAACTACTTGGGGGTTGATGCTAAATGGCAAAATCTTAGAGGAGATGAGGTGGGGAGTTGGAAGTAATCCATAATGTTGTGTTTTCAGAGGAGATCTTTTAGATGAAGAATAGAATCATCGTAGCCCGACAAACCATCCAGGTGGGCTGCAGATCCTTCTCTCTTTGTTCGTCTGTGTATGTGTCTCCAGGCGCACTAGGTCACATTTTGGGGGATTCAACCTTAAAAGTTTGCATGAGCTCACCCACTAGGCACCATATAAAAACGCTTTGTTGCTGTTGTTTTTTTGGTTTTTTGGGGGGGGTTCAAAAGAGCGGTTTTTTTTGTCTCTATAGACGTTTTTGGACCACCAATGCGCAAAGTGTTGTGCTGGTTTTGTTTAAATAATGTCTTAAATGTGTTTGAGATGGTTAGTTCTGGTACACACGTGGGTTACGGTGATTCATTTAGGCGGGTACGGTTTATTATAAGTGCTGTTGGCGTTAGTATACAGTAAAGCTTTCTAAACTATGTTGCAAAATTAAGTAAAATTTTGTATGTCGTCCATGGGACACTTTTCCTGAGTCAGTTGAACTGCCGGGATGACATAATACATTAAGCTTGGCAAACAAAACTTAAAGAAATATGTCACTAAAAATTCCATTTATAAAAAAGTAAATCACTGATGAAAAAGTTTGGAAAGCTCTGGTCTACAGCATTGTTATTGATATTTACTTAGCCTAGGTTAATACAACTCAAGGTCATATTGAAAGAAAGGAGTGGTAAGATTGCATTGCGTCAATCTTCTAAATGAGGGAAGCCTACCAGCTTCGAAAATCGGCATTCACAATCCTGCTATTTTACCTTGGCTCTAGTAGCAAATAGGTAGGCCTATATACAGTTTAGATTAACACCACAGAGGTCGGATGAGAGCAGAAAGACAGTATTACATTAATCTTTCTAGGGAAGACAGTCTGACTTGGAAATCAGCGTTCAAGATCTTGACTAATTACCAGGGTTCGAACACTGGTTGGTGCCAGTGGGAAACACACCACTAATTCAGTCACAAGGTAGGCTTTACACCGCGATTATTCGCAATCTTTATTATACCATAAAACTTTCACACCAAACTGGTTCTTGAATGTTTTATCTGGAAACCTCATTCCAACTTTAGAAGCCGAGACCCCATTGTTAATTATTTTCCCATTAATTTTGCAGTGTTTTATTTCTTTCGCGAAACAGGGCTATGGGGAAACAGCTGACGAACTCAATAATAAAGATTGAATTACAAAAATAAATACTAATAAAACTGAATTATATGCACCAAGAACCTAATTTAATAATAAAATAGTTATAAGACAAAGCATTGAAATAATCGGATTAAAATTAACTTGCATGGCACTAGGTCGTTGATGCTTTGGGACTTTATATTTAAAAATTGACTAAAATCTTTCTCTTTCTCTTTCAGTGTTACTAGAAGAAAAGCTTACCAGAGCAGTCTGCTTAGCTCAATGGCAAGAGTGGCGCCACGTTGAGGCGGCTTCCGATCGGTCGCAGGTTACACACACGTATATATATATATATATATATATATATATATATATATATATATATATATATATGTGTGTGTGTGTATGTGTGTGTGTCTGTGTGTGTATGTATTCAATTTTTCACAATCAATAAGAACGCCTCGCACACTCTCTCTCACACACATATACGAGGATAGATCAATGTCTGTAGACTGAAACAGTTATTACTACACATGCATGCACGCACATACACACACACTCTATCTCTCTCTCTCTCTGTAGGGGAGTGTGCATGTGTACACAATGATTAGAACACACACAATCACACACACACACATATATATATATATATATATATATATATATATATATATACACACACACATATATATATAAAAGTGTGTGTGTGTGTTATTATGAAATGGATATATGATCCAACAGAATGATAATAATTTGCGTTATATTATATTGAAACTCTATTTGAAATGATCTACGGTTAGAACACAGCGAATGCATCATTTGGACTAAACAACGTAGAGAGAGTAAACAATTAGAGTAAATGGGACTATATATATATATATATATATATATATATATATATATATATACGTGTGTGTGTGTGTGTGTGTGTGTGTGTATGTGTGTGTGTGTGCTCACAATAATACTGCAATAATAAGTGATAAGAAGGAAAAAAAGCAGTTCAGCTGTCCCCCAACTTCATGTATACGGTCAGAAAGTTTATTCGGAGGTTCATGAATCCGAAGTCATTCTTGGCTCTGTTTCGTCGCCAGATACCCCGGCAAAACGCCATGTTACGGGCACGCAACAATGGTTGGAGGAAAGGGTAGTGAATGAGTGAACTTTTGGGCAAACCACACTCCCATATTAACCTTACCTGTCCCGGCAGTAGCAATAAAAGGCCCCATTTTCAATACCGACAAGGACCAACCATTTACAGTATAAACAGAGACTATGTCAAAAGAAAGCATCCAAAAAAGATCATATTTCACATTCAAATTATGAAGTTAAGATAACTCCGACCATGCCAGTCCCAAGCCTGGATATGAAAGGAGGGGGATTCGACGTGGGGTTAACACCCCAATCCCATGAAAAATCCCTTTGCTACAGAAAAGCCGACAAGATAAACAAGCAAAAAAAGCTTTGATCTTTTGTCAACGGCTTTCACGGTGAGATGATAGATAGACATTCTAGACAGATGATGATGATCATCAGCCTTTTAGCGTCCGTCGTTTGACATTGACTTTCTCCAAGATTCGTCAGTACTTTCTGAATTTATCTAGCTTGCCACGCCATCTAACTTTCTATCGGCCACAATTTCGCTTATGGTCTCTGGGGATCCATGTTGTGAGTCTCAATGTCCAGCGGTTGTCTGACATTCTTGCAACTTGTCCAGTCCGTTGCCATTCGAGTTTCCTAATGGTTTCTATGATATCTCGAACTCCTGTCTTTTATATAATATACTATATGCTGTCATGATCTCTCCACATTCTCTTATGCCAGAAGTGAAAGAAGAATGTGTGGACGTTGGGTAGCAACTCCATACCGTGAAAATTCCCTTGGTATAAGAACATCGACAAGGGATCAGCAAGTAATTGAACCCTGGTTTCTTTTTTTCCGACCTACGCGCCGGGTAAGGTGGAAGATGTTGGAAGAAGGACCCATGATAAACTTTTGACTTTTTTCTTATTTCATCTAATTTTTTTATTGCCTCTTGTCATTTACTCATAAGAATGAATGTAGCTAAATTTAAATGTCGTCTGCTGGTAGGATTCTGCAGTCTGATCGGCAAGGCGATATCCATGTCAGACAGATTCTCAAGGGTACGGGATGCTTGTTCAAATCTCGAAGGCCACTTCTTAACCTTCTGATCCATGCTGTTTAGTTAACGGTTGTAGAATGTGAAAAATGACTTGAGCTTTTTATACAACTAAGATAAAAGAAAAACTGGTCAAAAAATGATAATGACGCTGCTTCATCTAAAAGAATGAGGATAACTTGAAACAGTTACATTTTACTTCTGCAACTATTACTACTATAACAATATGTAAAGAAACTAGTTAAAAAAAACAATAAAAATAACACTGCATCATTATAATACTGGATAACTCAGGACTATTACATTTACTACTACTGTATGTACAGAAACTAGTCAAAAAATAATTATGACAGTGCTTCATTTAAGAAATTCGGGCAACCCTTCCAACCCAATCATGCCTATTTTTGTACGACTTGCTAGTCAATACTCTCAAATGATTGACAGTTTCGTCTTTGATTATCTTATTACCATTCATATATTTTTCTCTCTGCTGCGATGGCTTAACGTTAACGTCTGGCCTTACTCAAGTCCGTTCAAAGTTTCACTAGAATATCTAAATATTAGATATGTAATTTAGCGCCTCGCAGTGAGAATAAACAAAACTAATCGAAAAGGGACATTGTTGGAATCTGTCTTCATCTTTTCCTAAAGTGGCGCCACCTATATTCGTAGTTATATATAGTTATTGAAATAATGCGGTCATTTCGTTTATGCAGATGAATAACAACAATGAAATATCTAAAAATAAAACAGTGGGTAAGTGTGAATCGCTTAGAACTATTCACAATGTTCTGCATTTTAGTGCTGGCTGAATAGTAAATCCGTCGGTCTCGCGTGTTACAAGCAGTCTTTTTATTTAGTTTTGTTCTTCAAGTTGTGAAGGAAAAAAATGTTTCAATCTATTCAGCAAGCGCAAGTGATTTTTTAAGAGATGCGTCCAACACATCTGTACAAGACGCTTATCGGTCAGTACCTAATGCGTTGAATACCAATTGTCTCGGACGTATCACGATGGATTGATATGGAACTTGGTCCAGACTTTCGGATGAATCGTCCCCATCTTCCTCCTACTGCTACAGCTACAACTAGCAATGCCAGATATCAATTTTCTCAGTGTTGGACAAAAATAAAATTTGGTTCATACCGTCGGGCGCTCTGTTTGTATTCAAGCGCCGGGTCTCATTTGTAGTTGGTATAGTATAAGCATCAGCTGAGCATAATCCTGTCCATCCCAATGCGACATATGTAGGGCACTTGGTGAGGATCGAAATCACTACACAGTAGAAATGATCTGCTAGACTAGTTCACTAACCCTTATCCAATAGCCACGAAACCCTAAAACGTTTTAGCAACATTAAAACTGTAAACATTACTCGCCATTACAGTCAATAATTGATCAACCATAGTGTCAAGATTAGAAGTCATGGAAAAGAAATTCCTTCGAAGAATGAATATGGTCAGAATGAATTTTATCTATAACATCACTGGCGTAATCTACTGGAAAATAAAGTAAAAACCCCATCTAGAAAAATCTAGATCCCGGAAAATCTAAAACAATAAAAAATTAATTAAAAAAAACAGCTTTTTTTCCCAAAAATAAAAAAAAAATTTTAAAAAAAGGGTTTGTGGACTTCTGATGCCAATTTTCAAGTATGTAGACAAAACGATACGACCAGGAGCGCTTGAACACACAAGCACACGCACAAATAAAAAGGGATATAATCTTTCAGCACCTTTGGTGACTACAGTCGTTCAATTCTTGCTACTACGAATCCTTATTGAGTGCCTCCTTATGAGAGCAACAGATGGCCTATAAGACCATTACCACTTAAGTGAGCTCGAGCCTCACGAGCTTGGTCTTCATTTGCTGCCCGCTATTGTCTTCAGCTACGCTTAGTAAATATTCACTGGGATACTTATTGGCTATAGATTGAACAAACATATAAAGGAGATTTTTTACCCTTCACAGGGTTTTTCTGGGACGATTGAACTCTTTCTTACGTATGTTGTTAACACGGTGTTTCGACAAATCCATTCTACGGCCTTCTTCAGGTGCTCTATCCGAATGTTCAGGAGGATTTTTTTCCTCCAAAAGTAGCAACAATCACATTCGGATAGTACACCGGAAGAAGATCGCGGAATGGGTCGGCCGAAATATCGAGATGACAACCAGATGGAATTCAATTGTCCCCAAAACTCTCTGAACGTGAATGACCCTTTTCAAAACTATAGACAGAATTATTGCACGCACGGGTGTAAATTATGGCTGCCGTAAATATGATAAGAGGTTGCCTATCTCGGTGGTTAAGAATAGTTTGATCTTTCCATTTTTTGCTTCCAGCTAACCTTATTGTTGAAAATGTTGAGTACGCTTGAAAACATACGATGGCGCTGATCTGACATCTTCGGATGTTTGAATTTTATTTTTATGAATGTATTATTTTTTTTTAAATAAAAATGACATATCAGGGGCTATCGTATGAATTCCCGATCGAAATATCAATTTATAGATTATATAAACAATAGTATGATTTCAGGAGCCATAACATGTGTAACTATAAAGTTAGCTGGAAACGAAAAGATCGAGCCTCTTTAAAGCCATTTTAGCCATCAAGGTAGGCAACTCTTTTTGATATTTACATCCGTACGTACAGGTTTTACCGTATCTTTATACCCTGTTTTCCACTTTGCGGATCATCTATTCCTGAACTAGATAGAAACAACCGTAGCCAACAAAGGTGGCAAATGGTCTTATATATAACATCACAACATGGTCGGTGAGACTCTACCGAAGAAGAGAAAAAATTACCCGCTTTGAGTCACATCTAGACTTCCTAAAGTCCTGTAAGGACAATAAACTCACTCCCGTGAATTTCAGGATCTCCCTACACCCCTCCATAGGGAACCAGGATGCAGATTTCCTTAATCTATGGAACAACAAGATCCACACACTTTCTATGGATCTTTTAGATGACACCATCCAATTCTGCCAAAAAACCATCAAAGACACTCTAACAGATATCAGCGAATTGGAACAAAAATTACAGCAACACACATACACAGATGAATACAATGAAATACAGGAAGCGATCAACATCAACATAGGAGGAAGAAAAAAACAACTTAACCTCAC
This sequence comes from Thysanoteuthis rhombus, assembly GCA_963457665.1. NCBI lineage: Eukaryota > Metazoa > Mollusca > Cephalopoda > Oegopsida > Thysanoteuthidae > Thysanoteuthis > Thysanoteuthis major. Next base: position 19,074,590 of record OY735225.1, on the reverse strand, counting down.
CAAAACTAAAAAATACAACAAACTTAGACACAATATCACACACAGATCTGCGATTCCACAGAATATGAGAGAAATTAAGATACAACCCACCAAAAGAGCCACCAGGCCTCTGTTACCTACCCCCAACCTACCACCTACATACCCCAAAAAAACCAATTCCCCCACCAAACACAGATTTAACACTAGACACACAGACACAGGCTACCCAACAAGAATCACCAATACTGACAAAAACATCATCCATACCCACACGAACAACGATAGAAATAGACACACGCATACGAACAAACAAAACAAAAACACCTACACTAGCACTAACAATACTAACACCTATAACAGACACACACATATGAACAAACATAACAGAAACACCTACACAAATACTAATATTACTGACACCAATATTGTGAACAGACACGGCTATATGAACAAACACAACTACAAAAACCAGCATACAGATAATAGAAACAAGAAAACTAGACTCCATAAGGGCCTCAGACCTACTACCCCTCATACCCTGCAAGAGGAAAGCCCTAAGAGTAGCATCCTCCCTCAACCCATCACATTGACCCTTGGAAAGCATCCTGAAGACCCAAGCAAACACCCTGACCAGCAGGTAACCCCTACATCAACTCACACACACACTCTACCAAAAAATGAGGAAAGCCCCCTACCACTAAATATGGAAGGGGAGTTAGAAAACCTGATTCCAACACTAGTAAGCAGTTTAGAAAACTTACTAAAACACTACTACACACCATCAAAATACTAAACTGAACAACCCTCACCACACAGAACACTAATACACACAACTCCTACCATTAATATCCTCACACCCACATCTTAGAAACATTCAATAATGGAAGCTTCAAAGTCACCTAGACCCATAGGAAAAACTTCACCTTAGCCTGTTATAACCCTTGTTCAACTCATAGCCGAAACATTTTCAGTAACTCTTAAGGTTGATACCTATGTAGCTCCATAACCCCACCACCCCTCCTACACTACCCCAAACATACCAGAAAATCCACCTCTACAACACTACCCCCTACCTTGACACACTCTGCCCTCCCCAAGGCAAACTGCTGCTGCTTTACCAAAATCCCAATACCTGCTGGTCATTCTTACATTCAGCAGGAGGCATCTAGTAGCCCTGACAACAAAACTTACCCACAATGCATAGCCCCTGGCAGTGGACTCTGGTTCCACATGGTACATTTTAATCCACACTCACACAACATTCACCACTGATGATGGGAGAAGTCCCGAAACATGTATGGACTATAGACATATAAGGATTAATAAACCTTACCACCAAAAACTTCACTCCCGAGTCTGTCTCACTCTCTAAAGTACACATTATATATATATATATATATATATATATATATATATATGTGTGTGTGTGTGTGTGTGTGTGTGTGCGTGCGTGCATGCGTGCATGTCTTAGCATTCGTTTGTTTAGGTGTTCCAGCGCTCCTGGCCATCCCGTTTTGTCAATAGACTTGAAAATTGGCATCAGTATCAATACTTCATTAGACCTTATCTTTTGATTTTTGGAAAAAGGTTTTTCTTCACGTTTTTTAGGTCTTGTTTTGACGGGTCCATTGATGATATTTAGATTATCCAGAATCTAGATGTTTCAAGATTTAAAAAAAAAAAAACTTTACTTCATGTTTTCCTGTGAAAAAGGCCACAGATGTCATTAATAGTCATTCTAGTATTATTCTCCACTGGACTTATTTTCACATGACTTCAAATTTTGACGCAACGATGTTCACTGTGATGGTACGTTATAGATATTTCTTTTCCACAAAATCAGGAAGAGCCCATCTTGTGGATGTGTTATATAACCGGCCATTTTATCCCAAGTTGGAGTTCAGGATAACTTCGAGTAAGCATATTGCGTACAGGTGACTGGTAATTGTCCATGCGCATCTCTCCCTACTTCTAAACCTTCGGGCTGAGACCTGAGAGGAGTATCTGATCCCCCTTGGCTCTACGTGACCAAGAGTGAGCAAACATCTAGTTCGAGGAGGCTGTCCCACCAGACTGTAACACCCCATTGCACTTGAAGTGGAAGGGCTAGGGTCATAACCTTATGCTCAAGGCGTGCCAAAAGGCAAGTACCATGGGAACTAGACAATCTTTTCATCACCACCCACATCTAGCCGTATGAGGCTCCACAATATACTTGACGTGTCGAATTTGCCTTCACGGAGAGGCGAATAAATAGCTGGAACTCATACGTCGTTTCGCTGACTGTTTCGAAATGACTCCGATGTAGGAGCAACTCCAGTTGAGCAAGGTTGCTCCACCTGGCGGACAACCTGTGTCACGAAGATAGAGAAGATATGGCGGTGTATTCAAAGAAAAGGAATCCCTCCAAAATTCACAGACAATTTACGATGTAATCATTGGCTAAATTGGCCCCTTAGTTACCGGTGGTGATCACGCTTGTTATTTGAAAAATTCTGACTTTCTTTCAGTAATTACTGGCCAACAAAAGGCGGGAGAAGGAACATTTGTTGATCACCCCTTCTCAATCACCACTAACACATGCAGCCAAAAGACGTTGGTCATGTGACGATTCCTATTGAATGACTAACCAGACCAGTTTTATAGTTTTTTTGGTTATAACTATTTTAGATAATTGGATATTAGGGTCATCTGATGAATAGACTTATTAAATGCGGTTCTAATTGACTAGCACACACACACACACACAATTATACCTCTATTTGTACTTACGACCACTGAGTAAAGAGATGGGTGGTTAAAATGCGTTTTTTCGAACTTCTGCTTGATAAGAGCGCTGTTAGCTCAGTTGGTAGAGCTGAGTCGCATACACGCGAACATATATATATATATATATGTATATATAATTGATGCAAAAAGTTTTGGTAATTAGAACAGCATACACGAACCGAATGTAGTGCAAACTGTCACTGCAGCCTTTTGTGAGCAGTATCCTCTATAAGTCAAAGTGTAATGAGCAGGCAAAGGGCCTCTTCAATGGAGACGTTGGGAAGTAGGTGGGACCATCATGTATATCAGTCTAAAAGATAATAAATCAAAATATTGAAAAATACCCTTTTTTGTCAATTGCACCTTTCATTATTAGGATTGTGGTTTATAAGTATTTCGATTGAGCATTCAGGTCCTATAATCCATTAATGATTCGTATCAGTCGCCTCATGTCCTTTGCATTCAGCATAAAGCTTCGGTCGATGGGGTCTCCAGCGTTTTCAGATTTATTTTGCATCCTGTATTCTTTGCACACCGTCCTCGTGTTCTTGTTTGCACTGGATTTGAGCCAGGTCAACCCAAGATCAAGTCAGCCCTCCTATATGGTCAATTGTATATGGCCTGTCTTTGTTGGCCAAGCTGGCTGTCCAATTCTTATTCGTAAAATAATTATCTGTAAATTGAATTTTATTACAAATGAATACGTGTAATCATCTTCGTTTGTTTTTCAAAGATTTTCTAAATAACTCCATTATAAAAACGATTTTTGTAGCGAAACAAACCAAAAACAAAAAACTGGTTGTTTTATTCCTTACCAAGTATTTTATAATATATTCATGTATTTATTTGCAATGGGTAATAATCATGTTTGTGTTTTTTTTTAAACTTTTCATTCATTACACGGAAACAAACAAAACAAAATTAGTACAAAACTTATCGTTTTCTTTGTTTCACGACAAAAAATCGATTTTATAATGAAGTTATTTAGAAAACTTATGAAATACAAACGTACGTGATTACATGTATTTTCTTTGCTATAAAAAATCAATCTATAGATAATTCATTTTCAAATTAGAATAGGAAGACCGACTTGGTCAACAAAGGGCCGACATGACAAATGTGAGGCGGGCCAAGTTTGTTGTGGGCCGACTTGACCTCTTACCGACATGCTTGCTCAGCAGCTGTTGATTGTTGCTATTATGTAGTTACTAATAACCAACGAGGTGTGCATAACAAAAATATATAACACTGATATAATAAAGATTGTCTCAATTTCTTATAAAGACCCACACAATGATTCCGAAAGTAGTTTCGACTTGTGCTAAGGCGAAAGTGAATCATCGGTAATTTTTGCACGATTGTCATTATTTTTTGTTTGGGTGAAGGCAGACTGGTCCTCTTGGACGTGTTGACAACGTGACTAGTACATACACTACAGCATACCAGGAATGCTGACAACGGCAACTACACATAGAAAAAAATACATGAACAGTTGTTACAGCATTCAGTTCCCGCAGTCTATATAAATATATAGAGATTTTTTCAAGTATTTCAGAGGTGAATTATATAAGTTTTTAGATAGACCCCCAAAAGGAGGTCAAATTAATGTCCGGCTCGAGGTGGCATCGGACAGAGTGTTCAAAAACCTCACAGATCAATCATCGTCAGGAACTTTTTTTTCTTACGTATGAACTGGTGTGCACGAGTTGTCAAAGCACAGGTATTCATCGAAATACAAAGCAATTTTTATGTTTTCTGTTATCAATTTTCCTATGCGACTGTAAACAAAATCAAGAAGCTTAAGCCGTCAGCAAATAATAATAATAATAATAATAATAATAATAATGATGATGATGATGATAAACAACTGGAGAAAAAAATACCCGGACCTTGCCTGGGAACTGAGAAAAGTGTGGAATATGAAGGTTGTGGTAGTTTGGCAGTGCACACCTGGAACCGTGCCAAAACAGAAGAATCAAGATTCCTTCGGGGCTGGTAAGAATGCCGAGAAGGGTTCTGAGGATTTGAGGAGACTAGTGGTCGATCGATCATTTGCTCCTCGGCGATTACCACCAGACATCCGACAAGAACAGGGAAGATAATAATAATAATAATAATAATAATAATAATAATAATAATAATAATAATAATAATAATAATAATAATAATAATAATAATAATGAAGGAACATGGAGGTGACAGTAGTGCCAGTAGTAGTTGGATCCCAGGGAACAGTCCCGAGTAAACTTGCAAAGTGGTTAGACGAACTTGTAATCCAGGGAAGAGTCGGGACCATCTAGACGACAGCAAAACTGAAATTAGCTAGAATAGGGAGACGAGTCCTGGAATAATCTGGAAACTTGCTGTCACTTGATTCCAATCTAAAGCCACCAGCCACTACGCGTGTGGAAACTCGACGATAACAATCATAATGATTATAACAATTAATTGGATAATATTAATAGGAAACACGTGCAAAACCACCGACAAATGCATTCCAGATGTAGACTTGTTGTGTCAGGTATGCAATGCTTAGATATCGAAATGGAAGTTGTATTCACTAGTTCCATGAAAGTACGAACAGAAATCTTCCAGATCGTTTATTAACATTGGCA
>OY735225.1:19039227-19064227 GCA_963457665.1 Thysanoteuthis rhombus | reverse complement strand
AATATGCGTACTTAGCGATTACCATAACTAATACAAATTAACAGTTTAAAAACTATATAGATGAATAAATATTGTGTACATATATTTGTTGATTATTATCCCAAATCTTTAAAATTAAATGCGTATACAGCAATGAAAACGTGAGTGAATTTCGCTTGTTTTGCGATTCTCAAACATCTGTATTGTATTGCAGGCGATCAGTTTAGCTACTGCTCGAAATGGTTGTCTTGTCTGGTTTTGATGAACTTCTGATTTTGCAGCTTTCCGTGTTTTTCAATTCAAGAGACACTAAGGCTATGAATCTTCAATGCTTCAGGACACCTTTTTCACTTTTCAGTGTTTGTTCTGCAGCAAGCTGTTACAGAGACAGCGCACATCTCTCTCTCTCTCCTTCTCCCTCTCTCTCTCTCCTTCTCCCCCTCTCTCTCCTTGTCCCTCTCTCTCTCCTTCTCCCTCTCTCTCTCTCTCCTAAATCGCAGTCTCTTATGTTTTCCACCACCATAACCTCTGTCTACTCTGCCAAACATACCAGCATTACTATTTTTGAGGTCTTTGAATGTTCAAAATATTTTCCCTTGTAATCTAATGGTAATATGCTTCTTCGTTTTCCACCTTTCCGGTTCATAAAAGATCCATATAGGAATGCGCTACTTCCAGATAGCATTTGAAACATCCCCCCCAAATATATATATATATATATATATATATATATATATATACATACATATATATATATATATATATATATACATACATATATATATATATATATATATATATATATATATATATATATATATATATATATATATATATATATATATATATATAATATGAACTATAGACAGTGAGTCAGACTCGGGAGTAAAGTGTACGGAAGTTAGGTTTATTTATTTGTAAATGTATTTATTAATGGTCTAGACATGTTTCGGGAGGTATTCCCATCCTCAGTAGTGTGTGCTGTGTGTGTGTGTGTGTGTGTGTGTGTGTGTGTGTGTGCGTGTGTATGTGTGTGTGTGTGTGCTTTTAGAGGTTATTGGTTTGATGTGGAACATGAGTCCACCATCAGGAGCTTTGCTTTGTGAGTAAAAAATGGTATTCCATCTGCTGGGGTCATCTTGTGTCAGTATAGTCTATGATTTAAAAAAAATACATGCTTTGGTATTCCAGACAATGCCAATCTCTCCCTCTCTCTGCTCTCTCTCTACCCCTCTACCCCTCTCTCTCTCTCTCTCTCTCTCTCTCTCTCTCTCTCTCTCTCTCTCTCTCTCTCTCTCTGTATGAAGAATCGCGATTGGCAAAGAAACTCGAATCACGAGATTAATTGGTGTATATATATATATATATATATATATAGAGAGAGAGAGAGAGAGAGAGAGAGATAGATAGATAGATAGATAGAGAGAGAGAGAGAGAGAGAAAAATATATATATATATATAGAGAGAGAGAGAGAGAGAAATATATATATAAGAGAGAGAGAGAGAGAGAGAGAGAGTGGAGGATAGAGAGAGACTTGCTTTGTCTAGGATTGCAAGGCATGTATTTGCCTCCTTGTCATCGACTACAGCGTCTGGTCGATTGACTGCAATCGCACTATCCGTGTCGATAGTCATGTTCCACATATCTTTCGCACAACTAACGTCACTAACCACATGTGGTATATGTCCAAGTCAGTGCTTAGGTACTTCATGGCCTAGTGCCCTTTAAATTGACCAGAGCAGGAAGCTTGTCAATTTGTTTTGCTAACGTCGATATTCAGTGACCACACATGACATCCAGGCAATATATGCTTTAATATTATTTTGTAGTTATCTGGATTTTCTCACTAGTCGTGCTTAGTGCAAGGTTGCTGGTTTTGATGAGATTTTTCGACTTTTGATTGTGGAAGTCACTATCGAATCCGAAATTTGAAAAAGAAAAAAAACATCTCGATTGGCAACACCGGAAAAATATTTTTAAAAATCTGATTATCGTCAAAACTGGACACTCAAATTTGAAAAAGAAAACAAAACATTCAAATTAGCAACCTTGGTCTGGTGGCATTAACTGAAGAATAAGTGGCAGCAAGTCTTATAAATACTCCTGCACTCTTCTTAGTATGAGAGCAGACCCAGCACATATGCGAACTAAGCATTTGCATAAGGCTTCGTGGCCACCAGTGGGGGGGGGGTCCAAATGTACGGTATCCATCTGAAGAGGTGGTGCCCCCCTCCCCCAATCAATTTCTGATTAGGGCTCCCTATTTTTGCTGATTTTAGTGATGTTGTTCAGAGGGTTTCGATGATTTTTCAGATTTCCAATTCTCCAAATTTCTTTGCAATGATCAGCAGGACTGTTCCAAGCTCTCCAGTAATGATGAGCACAACTGTCACCTTCATGATCAACAATTCTTTTCGCTTCTCTCGCAAGTTCTAGATATCTTCACAGCTTTTTACTTATTTCCAATTGTATTCTATAGTCTGCTTGAACAACGACATCTACTATCTGACATATTTTCTCCTTCTTGACGATGATTAGATTGGGATTTGTGGTCTGGATTGGGTGATCTATTAGACTATCAAACTTCTGTAAATGTTTTTTCATTCTCTAAGACAGTGATTTCGAAAGTGGGGTCTGTAGACTATAGGAGATCCGTAAAAAATGGGGGCCTACAACAGTGTCTCCTCTAAATCTGTCACTGTCATTGTGAATCTTGTGGCAGAGAAACAATATCCATAGCACAGCAATAAAAAAAAAACATGGTTATTGCTTACAGACCTGTACCATGTATAAGAATTCAAATAAATGTAATCCATTTAGAATCAATATGATGCTTAAAGGTCAAATTGTTTATTCACGTTCGTGGATTAAAGTTTAAAAACTAAATGCTGAAAATAAGGGGTTTGTCAGAATATTTCCTTTGTAGAAGGGGTCCCTGAGTTTTCAAAGTTTCGAAACCACCGCTCCAAGACAATGTGGTGCGGGCAGTCGAACGGTCAAGAACACTGAGAATGGAATCGGCGAACCGAGTTCGTGCTCCAACTGAAACATTTTCCATTTTGTTCTAATACCCTTGACAAAAGCATGAAATCTATCTCTAGCGAATTAGGAAGAAATGCATTGTTATTGGTCAGGGATTAGGTCAAGAATTACCGATAGAATACAGTTATCGTCACCATAGCCCCATAAATGGTTTACCTGACCAACCAGCTAAGTGGGTTATCGATTCTTCTCTTTTTGCTCATCTGTATGTGTATGTGTGTGTGTGTGTGTGTGTGTGTGTGTGTGTGTGTGTGTGTGTGTGTGTGTGTGCGCGGTTGTCATGGTCATATTTTGGGGTCTAAACCTTGATAATTTGCATGGATACACCATTAAAGATTATCTAAAAAAATTTCTCTTTTTCTTTTATTTGTCTTTTTTTTTTTTCTTTTTTTTTTTTTAAAGTACTTTTGGGGATTTCATTTTGGATAAATCCTGTGCTGGCATTTTTATCTGGATTATTTTGAATAAAGGATATTTTTTTTTTTAGATAATTTTTAGATCATTAGTTCTGGTACAGTCATTCATTTCAACGAGGTACGCATATTATTACTATTGTATTCGCATTACAATCCTTTCCTTTGATATATTATTTCTCACTACGTTTGTAATCCATATGAATTCATCCGATTTAAACAAAGTCCCTTCGATGTTTCAAGTTGATCATATCCTGAAAGATTTTTTTTGTGTGTGTATGGCAGTTCTTACGATATTTTGGCAAACTCGTTTGGATTATGTTGATAACCCTTTTGATCTGTTCTCAATTTCAGCCCTTGATCATCGTTTCAATTATTTTCCCTGTCCAAATCATCATTCGATTTTTTTCTTCGCCTCCAACATCACCATCGCTTGTAAATAAATAATTAATTGATTGATTAAATCCGTCTGGAACGTAAATTGGGCTCGGAAAATGTGAAATTTTGCATCTAATTACTCCATGCAGCGGTAACATAACGTTGGTGCCAAAAAGGTAGGTGGTTTGATTTCGTGAGATGTATCCGGCGAGACACAGAAAACGCTGGTTAACGTGAACGATGAACAGATCGATCAGTCAGTTCGAATCTTTCGGAATTCATATACAAGTACAAGTTTGTACGTAAATCTAGGTATTCGTGTGCACAGTTGGAGATAGATTGTCAAAAAAAATCACCGATACTCTGAGCAAAGTGACAGCTGCGACGATGAAAGATTTAACCGTAGTCACTTGTGGTCGACCGGATTCCTGTCGCTTATAATATTGCATACGGGCGTTCCCCCCCCCCTTTTCGAAAGTTTGCTATACGTCATTTTTTCGCTTTTACGAAAGAAAGACTCCCATATCGAAAATAACCGTCAGCGTTCGTTTTGCACGGAGTCATTATGGAAGTCTCTCTCTCTCTCTCTCTCTCTCTCTCTCTCTCTCTCTCTCTCTCTCTCTCTGTCTGTCTCTCTCTCTCTCTCTCCTGAAGCCCCCATCACGCCAAACACCGATGACTTGGCTTGAAATATCATCTTGACAATTTTATAGATTTAGAAATTGCCAAAGTGCAATTATGAATCAATGGTAATTGCTTCTTTGTTTCACGTCATTTCGGCTTGCAGGAACTTTGTACTTTCGAATAACGAGGAAACCTGTTTTCTCGTCGCCTTGGTGCCTACGTTCCTGTCTTCCGGTATGCGCATGTGCCTTCCAGAGTGAACAGTAAGCGGGCGTATATATATATATACATATATATATATATAGCGGGGTCAACACGATGATAACCTGAATAACTATGCATCCTATTGGCTCGGCTTTTTTCCTGCCTTTGGGGGCAGTTCCTCACTACAGTCGTTTCTCCTTCTATCCCTCTTCCTTTTTCTTCTCTTTGTGGCGATGTCGACGAATGAATCATACACAGCTGGCACTTGCCACTTATTTCCAATTACGAAATCACCCGGAAGTGTTTTATCTATTCAAGGGAAAAAAACCAACTCATGACGTCACCAATAAGGTCTGAGATGACATCATAAATAACCGTGATGTCATGTTCCGTCATCTGCTCAACTTATCATGAGCCGTAAAGGGAGATAGAAGGATGCGCTGTGACAGGGGTTAGTGGTTACCGGCCTGGTCTAGTGCACTATCACTGAGTTTGTTCCTCACTGACTGCTGCAAACTCGTGGCTGGGTCAGATTAGGCGTCCTTGGGCCAAAATAACATTCTCTTAGTTGGTCTTTCTTACAGGATTAATGAGCTCTTTGAGCTCTATTTACCCATAACTCGGGGAAGAAATGATTAATGCTTTGGCTAAGGGTATCAGAGCGAGGTGTAAGTATGTCCTTGTGTCAAAGTAACCTTCTCTTAGTTGGTTGAAAGTTGCCTTACAGGGGTAAAGAGCTCTATGGGTGTGCTATTTACCCATAACTTGCGGAAGAAGGGGATTTATGCCTCGCTAAAGCGTATTAGAGCGAAATTGAAGCAGCTTCGGCTGAAACTTGAACTTGCTTCATGGATTCCATTTTCTACATCAGTAAGCGTTTCGCCACCCTTATTATTATCAACAGTGTTTTATAAAATACGACTGAGTTTGACTCAGAACTTCGGAAATTTATCCTAAATCAGGGCTGATTAGTCACTCAATAGAATCCGACCCGTCACCTCCGTCTTTTGGCAGCAGGCCGTGTTGGGGTTGATCAATTAAAATATGGGAAGGGTGTGATCAATGAATAAGTTATCTCGTCCGCATTTTGTCGGGCTGTAAAAAGGCTATATTTGAATAAAAGTAAAAAAAAACACAATTGGGTACAAACTAATGGATCAATTTACATTGTAAATTCAACCTCTACAAAAAAAAAATTTGAGAGAAGGATTTTCAAAAAGCAAAAGTAAACGTTTATTCTAGCTAAACGTTTATTCTGGTGTGCATTGGTTTCAGCATTGATGTGGTCTATACACATGATACATACATACACAGCTCGCGAGTCAACCAGTCAGTCAGCCATAGACTACCTTGAAAACTGAAGAAATCCAAGCAGACAGTTCTGGTGGACATTTTCTAATAGAACATGTGTGGCAGTATAACTGGTAACGACAGGAAATGTTCCAATTCCTGCAATTCTTGGTCCAGCCCAGAGAAGGAATTCTTCACGATAATTCTTTTGCATTGATGCCAATGAAATTGGTATCAAAGATACCCAATCTAAGAAGAATTCACCATGTTGAAATTCGTGCTTCCTTCATGCACACCACAACCTTTTTCTGAGATTTTCCACATCATCATCAGTATCATCTCTACTCTCTTTGAATCCAATACTCCCTATATTTTGCTCATCAGAGACTTATCCCGGCTTTGTTTTACACCTCTCTTTCGATTTTGTGTAGTCAACAGTGATATTTGTTTTTCGTATCTCTTCCTTAAGCCTTGAAAATATTTTTTTCACATCTGTTCTAAACTGAAGTTTTTTTTTTGCCACGAAGAATTTCCCAGTCGTGGTTTGTACACAATGTATTTTAGATGTTGAGGTACGCAGAAATAAGAAATGGGGGCAGTTTGAGTAATTTGCCGTATTTTTTTTTTTTTTTTAGTATACGAAACTCCAACCCTTAAGCGCCATAATGATAGAATCTTCGGTCTACCTCGTAGCTTTCTTACGTTAGTAGACGTTTTGGCCATTTTTCTCAGAAACCCATGCCATATTGATTTAATTTTAGTCAGTTCCTTTGCTGACGATGGTCATGCTTGGATAGAGTGTGACAGTCTGCAGCGAATACAAGCTTCTAAAAATGCTACTCTTGTGCTCATTTTTAGATGCAATGACCTGTTGAGATATCTTTTAGTTTTGTCAACTTTTGAGTATCGGAAAGAAAAACTAATTGAAATTAGGGTCAAAGTAATTCACATGCGAGGTCTGGAGCATATGTTAAAAAGGAACACGAATTGAGAAAATACACGTGAATATTAAAACACATACATATTTTTTTTAATTACAAAGTAATTAATTTTTTCCGTTGGCTATGTATCCAAAGAGTGCATTAAGTATATCTGACATATCAGTCATAGAATTACTTTGCTTTCGTTTTGATCTTTGAGCAATGGCTATGACTTCAATTTCAAATGCCTTCGTATTTATGTGTCATGCATGCATCACACAAATATCACAGACCCATTAATTACTGTGATAAAATATCAATCCCAACTAGAGGTGATAATTTGCCAGAATCGCTAATTTTAAAAACCCAGTCGTTCATAAAAGTACAGTTACCCCTTGTTATTCGCGGGGACAGGGTAGGAGTACCAGGGCTATGAATACGAAAATCCACGAATAATTTTGTACCATAAACAATAAACAGACACTTTACCATTCACAAATTGTAAATGTACAACTAAATAAATTAATACAATAAAACATACAGTACTAGTGACAGATCCGTCAATTCAAGTATTTTTGTTGAAAACAAATTTAATCTGTCCAGAAATCCTCTGTGAGTTCGCAAAAGTGTTTCTCTCTTTCTTACGACTATTTCCCTTGTAGTTTATAACCAAAATTAAACTATGAAAGAAAATATCAGATTATTGCAATACGTTTCAAAAGACCGTTAAAAATGTGCGCGGTAGATGCCAGTGAAAATATTTATACGTATTGTATATTAGTATAGAGCAAGTGCTGAATCATCGAACCAGAATTGTTAGCTCACAAGCATTTAACACGGGACCCTTGAAATTTCAGGGTCCGTAGCATATGTTAATTTTGCTGCGTAGTTAATCTGATACTGATTGAAATCTGTCTTCTCTCTCTTAGGTTCGTCTGCTAAAAACTCTCTTGGGATGTTTCAGACGTTTGAAAATAGTCTCTTTGAAGCATTCTTGTAATTTTGGAAACTGGGGAAAACCTTTTGACAAGTACGGAAGCTGCGAAAATAACGCAATGTATTTGTTACAATATACAACGTACATCAACAATGTATGGTGCCTGAGAATCAAGTATCCACTTTTAGAAACTGGCAACAACAAAATGATCAACATCAACATGTTTTTTTTTGTTTTTTTTTTAGCTAATTAGTTGGTTGTCTGTCTCGCTGGCTATCTGTATATGCCTCACAAATACAGTCTGCAGTGATGGAGCCAAAGGGATGAAAATTTTAAAATTTCTACATCATCTTGTGTAGAAAAATCTTTTTTTTAGTTATTTTTACCCTACCCCACTATTAACAGGTTTCTAATAGAGCGATCAATTTACAAAACTAGTTTATGCCAAATTGACCCCTTTGTTTGTGCCTGACAACGTACACGTTGTTTTTGTTTTTTTGTTTGTTTTTTTTAAATCGGTCTCCTTTTTTTAGTGATCACCGCCCAACTAAAAGTAACTTGATCACATCTTTTCCAAAGTTTTTGATTGATTGCTCACAACACGGCAGTCTTGACTGAACCCCAACACAGCATACTGCCAAGATATGTTGATCATGTGACGGTTACTATTGACAGACTAACCAGATCTGTTTATTATTTATCTATTTACTCGGAGCGGCTCGAAAAGTTCCGGCTAAAAGTTTGTATTCAACGCTGTTGGCCTTGAGACACAAACATTGCAGTATTTGATCTTGATCAAAGTTATAAACAGATGAGAAATTGATCTCTGCATTTTGCTACTTCAACCTCTCGTCCTCATAAACAGAAAACACACACACACACACACACGCACACATGCATGTAAACTATACTTACACACAACGGACCCATCCATACACACACCGAGCAATGATATTAAAAGCCAAAACTTTGCTTTCGTATATTGGGTTGCAGTGATTTCGAAGCTGAGATCCGTGGACCCCCTTGGGGGGCGTCAAATAAGGCTGAGATCTGCAGTAGTTCCCTCTGAACCTGACATTGCCCATCTTGTGTCAGAGAAGCAACATCATCCATCCCACAGCAATCAAAAATATGATTATAATACACAAACTTGTACCATGTATTAAAATCTAATCCCTACTAAATAAATATGACGCTTAAAGGACAAAGATTGCTTTTTATTTTAATTCATTAATCGGTTCAAAAACTAGATACAAATGATTGAGGTTCGCCAGAATATAAGGGGTCCTTGAGTTATGGAAGTTTTTAAACCTCTGGCTTAAAGTTCAATCGTGTATATATAAATATATCTATTCAGTCGTGCAATAGTCAGTTCGTTGCCTAATGAGGAGAAAACATTTATTTTACACAACAAATATCTATTGTTCGGTATAACATCCTTTCTTTTCAATGCAAACTATTCACAGAGATTGAAAATTTTACAATGAAAATTTCAAATAAAAATTCGTCAATTAACTATGTGTATGGATTCACATATTGATCCAACCAATATATATATATATATATATATATATATATATATATATATATATATATAATGCTCCTCTATTCAGGGTTGAGCACTCTTTAAGTGAGGTAACTCATCCATTGTAAGCTTATACAATGCTCGTCCATAGGAATAGAGCACCCTGGTTGATGGGGAATTTCTGCGTAAATAAATATATCGCTTAAGTTCGGCTTTACTGACCGTCCAGTTCCGTAGCTCAGAGGTAGGATATCGGCTTCCGGGTCTGAAGCAAAGTTTTCAATCCTGCCTCGTGGTACTGGATGGGATAATGGAAAGTCTACAGCCACACTGAAGAGATGTAATGCATCGAAACAGCTGTCTGTGGATGACACAATAATAAATTTTGCAGCGTGACATGTAAGATTTTTTGAAGGATTTAATGTTTTACACAGAAATAGATATTATAGTACTATATGTGATTTTTCTCGTAGGGATCATCAGTTTTTTTTACCATATCTATGTGTGTATGTGCAAGTGTTATTGCTTACTGCATACCCCAAAATATTTGAAGATATGATAACACTATGATGAACAACAAGGCCTCACATAATAATACCATTCCTAAAAGCATTAGATTCTGTCAACCCTGTAACGATTTTTTTTAAATAGTTTATGCTGCAACCACTTTGAACACACTAACACTTTCACTAGTTCTACCACTAATTCGACTTTCTATATCGACCATAATTTCAACTGCAGAAACAAAAATGTCATGTACTTGATGCAAATTGCAATATATAGGTAAAACTGAGTGGCAATCGAAAAGACTTGATAACTTCAGGCACATTCAATCATTCCAACCTGCTCCCAGTAGAATAGCACTTCTGTGCCCCTGGCTGCATTTTTAGCGTAGATGCTAGATTTACTATCATTAAAAAGAAAGAGAAAATATACCTCCCAATACGACAGGGACTTCATGGGGATATATGGATTAATAAACTCAAAACTCTCTCCCTTAACGGACTCAACGCTAAACTTAACAATTCTAACCACATCGGGCTCCAGTACATAATCATCTCAATCCAAATTACTCTATGCTTCTCAAGTCACTTTCTTTATACCTGCACCTAATACCATACTTCTACCCCTTTCCATGGTTATAGATCTACTATCACATCTTACAATAACATTCCTGCACCATGATACACATCAATACACATATTCTCTTATTTTGCACGATAGACCCACTTGGACAATCATATATATGCAAGGATTCTATATAACCTCACTAACAACCGCTTTTGCTAAGCACAGGACAATGACCTAGATTGATAACCAATTCTTGAGAATACCCAGTGACAGTTTCCAAAACAACGCCTAAGATACCCATAACTGGTGCCACTACTTTCCTCAATAGTTCCAACCAAATTACTATGTATTCTTCGACATACAGAAAACAGTCCTGATACCCAACGGACCTCCAATGGACTTTCATCTTACTTTTCAAAGCGAAACATTTAGTACTAAATATGTTCTCTATAGAAACTTAGCCCTTTAATCACTAGAAGGTACATTTATGCTACTGAAGATGGGAACCCTTCCCGAAACATCTATAACATACTAATTGATTGATTTGTCAATAATTAATAAACTAACAAAGTCTCCATGTACTTTTACTCCTGAGTTCGTCACATTCAGTTATACATATGTATGTATATACATATATGCACGAGCACATATATACAAACATTTACACATTTATACTGACCTAAATATCTTCCTATGTATATGAGTGTGGCCTATATACGTCAAAAGTGATATTGCCTTTTCCAAATATATTTTATAAGCAAAAGTTTTGTTGGTTTTACAACAGAAATGGCGGAACTAGATTTTCTGATCCTGCTAAAGTGTATAAATGTCTATATTATAAACCGGCAAACAAAACTGTCAACATAGGTTAATTCAGTTTTGAAGTGAGTCTGCCTGGATACCTAACTATGTATCTAACGTACAGGCTGCACCAATGGGGTTAGAGGGTTGTATATTTAAACAAAAAAAAATGTTTGTCCCCTGAATAGGTTCAAGAGGGGGGCTCAATCTACAATGTAAATTTTTACTAAATTGATCCCTTAGTTTGTGCCCGACGATTGTTTTTTGAAAATTCGGACTTTATTTAGTGATCGCTGCCAAATCAGCGCTTTTGATCACCCCTTTTTCCAATTTCTAATTGATCACGCCCAGCACAGCTTACTGCCAAGAAACGTTGGCAACGTGACGGTTTCTATTGAGTGACAAACCAGATCTCTAATCCATATTTATGTGATTCCAACAAATAGATACTTTTTGAAAATTCTTTTCAAAAACTGATACCAACTTCGGAATAATCTCTGCTGACAGTGGGTGATAAACTCTGGAGAGAAAAAACGGTGAATTTTGATGCCGTCACCCTTTGACTTTGATAGAAAAATGGCTTAAGTACGTATCATATATATATATATATATATATATATATATATATATATATATATATATATATATATATATATATATATACCTAAAATAGCATGAAAAAAGGAGGAAATAGAAACATTTATGCATGGTTTTACGATGGAGTAAATAGACTTTAAAAAAAAAGGTTCTAAAAAAATAGCAAACAAGAAAAAGGAAAGAAAAGCAAAAACGAATTCCGAAGAATAAAAGATTCTCAGAAAGTGTTTCTGTGTCCTGGAGAGCATCCCACTCACCCCGACACAAATAACATAGAATGGCTGACCATGGACATAAATGTACATTGTTTACGCAACACGAGAACGTGACATTTACATTTGAACCGTTTTCCGGACTCAGAATGGCGGGAACCAGCCACTTTTGCGCCCAGCCGTTTCGCTTTTAGAAGCGACCTTGTTCAAGTAGTTCCTCGTTTTATTTTATCATATTTTATTTTTAGTAATTTTTTTTTTTCTTGGACTGCCGAACAGCTGTACTTTTAGGATTGGTTCAATGGTACAATACTAGGGCTCAATTCCAAAAGGCGTGTGATTATATTCTAGATGCAGCGGGACAACGATTAATTTATAAAAGAAAACTTTGAATTCTACTTACGTCTATTTTTTCTAATTGAAGGACAGTATCCATTCCATAAGCGCACGTTTGAAAACGGTCGAACTTGATGATGTATCGAGCAGCCTGACATTATGATCCATGAAAATAATTTTTTGTCTGTCATACGAAACTATAGCTTCGAGGCATTTCGGTTACTTTCCAGTAGTGTTGCCAATGTATTTATTTTATATCTAAATTTACACAATCCTAAAGAACGAAGGCAGGTGAAATATTTTGTAGGGACTATGAAGAAAGATATGTTATCTGTAATTTTTCTATTTATTTCTATCAAATTTCTCGAGAACCGCCGATAGAAAAAGCTTCACACTCGACACAGCACTTCCTTATATACTGACTTTTACAGCTGGCGAATGTCAACTCCGTAAAGTGGCCAGTTGTCAAGTAATCGTGGTACATAAATACACCCACAGACAGATTTCTTCAATGGTAGTTCTATGTATTGAAATTCAATGTAATTTTAATGGATTTTTTTCTATGCAAGCAATGTATTTTCGTAGTCTACTACAGATGTCGAAGCTAAACAAGGGGATTTCTTTTTTTCTTCACAGTTGCTTCTCTTGCTAGAGATGACCACATCATTGAAAATATGTTTTCAAATAATTCTATTGGGTAATCGTAAACGGTTCCTTCTATTATTAAGGCTTTGCGCTAGACTAAGCTAATCCTAGTATATGAATTGTGCGTGCTAAACATAACACAATATTAAGCAAGCTACTGTAATATATTCCGCAGCGTGGTTTGACCACAGAAGGTTATCAAGGCGTGTTTTAGAGATTCGTCAGTGTTATACGAAGTCGAATGAATGCAAAGTACGTAATATAGTCACATGAATAAAGTACACGTTTCGATTACGTGGTTTGGACCATGAAAATGCATAAAAGCGACCGTCTACCCACAGTGGTGGGAAATCAGATAAAGCCGAATCTGGGGGTGATACGACATTCCCTTCAATCCGTGCGGCCAGGGGTGATCAAGCGGAAAGAGTTCTGTGATTTGTTCAAAACGAAACTTCCTTTTTTCAGCCCTCAATCCCTCTCTCTCTCTTTTCTACTCCCGAATAAAGCTGGAACTCATCACCAAAACGACTAAACTCCTAGTCGTAATTCTTTCGAATAAAGCAACATCTCATTACCAAAACGACTAAACTCCTAGTCATAATTGTTTCGAATAAAGCAAGAACTCATTACCAAAACGACTAAACTCCTAGTTGTAATTGTTTCGAATAAAGCAAGAATTCATTACCAAAACGACTAAACTCCTAGTCGTAATTCTTTCGAATAAAGCAAGAACTTATTACCAAAACGACTGAAGTCCGAGTTATGATTGTTTCCAATCGAATAGTGTAACATTTTGTATGTTTGCCTCGGACAGCAGGACTTTGTTACCGGCCCTTCATACTCCATTATGAGTGTCTCTTAAGAGGCATACGGTTTACCTTACCACCGCTAGAAGGTCACAGGCCGGTCCACTAAATTCTATTTCATCACACTGGTCTAGCAGTCATATTAATTAAATGTAGTGAGTTTGATTTCCACAAGGTAACCTATTGTTGTAGCCTGAGTCTGACTAAAATATGCCGTGTTAGGGGGATCAGTGAAGAAAAATTTAAGAAGAATGATCAATGAATGAGTTACTTCTCTGAGCTTCTGTTGGGCATTGATCACAGAAAAGTCTGAATTCGAAAAAAAAAAAAAAAACAAACGAAAAAACAAGTGGGCAAAAACTAGGGATAAATTTAGTTTAAACTTACATTTCAAACTGAACCCCCACTAAAAACCTATTTTGATCCACATTGTTGATCCCAAATCAAACTTGATAAATATCGATTCATCACTTGCTAATGTGTAAGATGGAAAGAAACGTGAGTAGAGAGGGGGTGGAGCAATTGCGTATCACCTATTTTACAAGTGCAATAATGTATTGACAGCCAAAAGCTTCGAAGACTCGCTATCACAGTGTCCAAATTTGAATTCAACGTAAAAATATTCCACTGAAGAAATAATGTGGTCAGAATAAATTCTATTCATGACATCACTGGTGTTTTCCACTGGAAAACATCTAAAATAGTGTAAAAAAAAATCAAATGTTATTGATAAACCCGTCAAAGTAAGGCCCCACAAGGTAAAAAAAAAGCTTTCTTTCTGAAAAAAAAAAGATGAAAGTCTGAAGACAAGACAGTGTGGCCAGGAGTGGTGGAACACACAAATTTATAAACACATAAACAAACGTACGCACATATAAAAAATGATAGAATACTTCGCCACCTTTTGTGGCTACGGTTTTCAACGGCAACGTCAATTTTCTGAATTAATGTTGTCAAAGAAATCGGTATTGGGAACAAGTTCTTTAGCCAGACTTGAAACTCGACTGCTGACGCCCAAAAAACTAAGTAAACCATGATACATGCTCTTCCTTCCTTCCTTTCTTCTTGCTTCTCCTTCTCTCTCTCTTTCTTTGACATGGTTTTTGTGCATGTAACTATATATATGTATGTATGCCAGAGATATCGAACCTTTTTTCCTGTCTACTTGAAGTCTTGGAATCCCTTTTCTTCATACGTATTTTTTTCTTTTTTCTTCCTTCCTATCTTTCTTTATTTCGACTTCCTTCCTCCTTCCTAAGACGTTTCTTTCTCTATATCTAATCAACGTAGCCCCACAAATAGTTCACCCGACCAACCAGTCAAGTGGGTTACTAATCCTTTTCTCTCAGAGTGTCTATATGTTTTTGTGTGTCTCCGGGCGATTTTGGTCACATTTCAGGAACTGCAACCTTGAAGGTTTACTTGAGTACAACACTAGGCACCATCTAATAGCTTCTTTTTTTTCTTTTCTTTTTTTAAAATTTAAAGTGCTTTTCTATGTTTATTTAAAACCATCAACGCCCAAATCTTGAGCTAGTATTTTTGATAGTTTTAGATTTTTTTGAAGATAATTTCCGATATTTATATATGATTAGCTCTTGTACTCACGTAGGCTGCGGTGATTCACCTATACAAGGTACAGATATTTTTTCTTTTTACTCCGACCTTTCTTTTTACTTTTTTTCTTTCCCATCATCCTTTCTTTCTGTCTACGTGTGTTCGTAGAAGCATGTATATTATAATGTTCGTATGCAAACGAATTCATTCTATCTTTTTTCTCCAGAAACTCACATAAACGGACGCTAAAATGCCACAACACACGGAAAGATGCAAGGCATAACTAAGCGCTAAACCATTAATTATCTCTTAACAAGTCCGATGGAAAAGCCTGTGCGCCTGACAAAACAGAGGCTCCTCGCCACCACCACGCCTTATAAAGCAGAGGCTCTTCTCCATCACCATCGCGCCTAACAAAGCATAGGCTCTTCGCCACCACCACGCTCCTTGGCTGTGAATTCCCCCTATCCACTGTCACCCGTTTCGACTAACACGACCGCCCTTCTCATTTCCGTAGTCTTGCTTTTCAGTTGGTAAATCACTTTCCTTCACATTTGGCCCTTTTTTTTTCATTCGGTTTTCATTGCTTTCTTTCATTCATTCTTTCCTTCTTTTCCCCAATCTTTCTTCCCTCTTGTACGTACGTTTTTCATATCCGATATTTTTTCACCATCTCTTTCTGACTAATACTTGATACCTGTGTCGCTCTTCTGTTATATTTTTGTCTTTTCTTCTTCTTCTTCTTCTTCTTCTTCTTCTTCTTCTTTTTCTTCTTCTTCTTCTTCGTATTCTCCTTCTTCGTATTCTTCTTTGCCATCGTTGTCTTTCTCTTTTTTCCTCTTTTTCTTCTGTACCATCTTCGTCTTCTGTACCATCTTCGTCTCTTTTCTCGTCCTTTTTCTTATTCTGTACTATCTTTGTCGTCATCTTCTCTTATTTCTTTTCTTCCTCTTCTTCTTATGTACTGTTTTATTCTCCTTATTCTTCTGTTCTATCTTTCTCTTCACACCCTTCTTTTATACTATCTTCTTCTGTACTATATTCTTCTTCTTTTTCTATACTATATTTTTTTCCTTTGTGCTATCTCCATCATCTTCCTCTTCTTCTGTACTAAAATCTTTTTCTTTTTCAGTACTACTCTCTTTTTCTGTGCTATCTTCTTCTTCTTCTTCTTCTTCTTCTTCTTCTTCTTCTGTACTGTCACCTTCTTCCCTTCTAGCTCTGCATGTAATGATGAACAGGCGACACCAGGTGTTCAAGTTGCAGTTTTTACACCTAAACGATTTGTTCCGTTTTATTATGCTTCAAAGAAACTAAAGAGTGTAATTTTATAACTGATAAGCTGGCTGGCGACATGCACGGGTTTCTTGAAAAGCTGAAATGGAGACGGGAACCGGAAAGAAAACGAGGAAAGAAATTGATGGGTTAGAAAATAGTATTTGAGATAGATAGATTGATAGATAGATAGATAGATAGATAGATATGAACAGACTTGGATAGTTAGATATGAACAGACTGGAATAGAGAGAGAGAGGGAGAGAGAGAGATGTACTGGTTGGAATAGATAGATAGATAGATAGATTGAGAGAGAGAGAGAGAGAGAGAGAGAGAGAGAGAGAGAGAGAGAGAGAGAGAGAGAGATGAACAGACTGGGATAGATAGATTAATATGAACTGACTGGAAAAGATAGATAGATAGATAGATAGATAGATAGATAGATAGATAGATAGATAGATAGATAGATAGATAGATAGATAGATATGAACAGACTGGGACAGATACATCTGAACAGACTGGGATTGGTAGATATGAACACTAGGATAGATTGGTATATAGATAAATAGATAGAAAGGTATCACCGTGTACGAGTGTACAGTTTTCCTAGAAAAGGAATGAGGGATGAAAAAAAAAGAAAAGAAAAAGCGGTAACAAAAAAGGAATACTAAAATGGAATATGTACATTAATTGGTTGTTTTGCCGCGCTCACACCTAAAAGCGCCACCTGTAGTTTCTTATCAGTCTTATGGCAGATTAGTTTGTCCACTATCATCTATCGTGGACTGGAGAATGAGACGGGGAGAAATATTTGCACTTTCCTCTCTAAGAATCGAAAGAAAGAAAAGACAGAAAGGAAATGGGAGTACGGGAAGGAAAAATGAAGCAATCTACTTACACAGGTCTGGTTAGTCATTCAATAGAAACTGTCACCTGACCGATGTCTCTTGCTGCATGTCGTGGTGAGTGTGATCAATTGAAAATTAGAAAAAGGGTCGATCGATTGATGAATTACTTCTCTTGCCTTTTGTTGGGCTGCGATTACTATAAAAAAAAGGTTAGGATTAAAAAAAACAATGAACATTCTACTGGAAACAAACTAAGAGGCCAATTCAGCATAAACTTACATTGTAAATTAACACCCCCTACAAAACACTATTAAAAGGATTTTTCTTAAAAAAAGAACTTTTTGGAGACATAATAAGGAGTAAATGTTTGAATATTCAACCTTCTATCTGTATTGATACAGCCTATACGCGCAATACATAAATAGCCAGCCAGCTAAACGAGCTTAAAAACTGATGAAACCTAGTTGACAGTTTGGGTTGACGGTTTCTAACATTATACACATTGGAACATTCGTAGATGCTTGCAATTTGAAGATGGTTAGCAACCTGATCTCGCAGACGATTCTTAGCGTGATGAGTCCGAACCTCACTAGCATTGCACTACAGCAGCATTTTACCAAACTGAACTTATAGTATTCCAGTGTCCAAATAAGGTCCAAAAAGTATCCAGCTAGTTAATATAAAGGGAAAAATAGCATACGTACGCGGACATAATTACACATGCACACACATACGCTCATGCATACACATGCACACATACACACACGCACATATTCGCTTATACAAGAGGGTGAAATACAGGGAGCCGTTTGGCGAATCGTCAAATCAAAACATAGAAATCATTTGTACACTGACCTTCCGATATTGTCATTTTACCTTCATATTGTCAGATCAACCATAATCCATTCTAATATACTTGTCACACAGACACACACACACACACACACATATATATATATATATATACATACGCAGAGTAAATATGCATACATGTATGCATATACATATATATACGTACGCAATGCATACACATATATACTCATACATAAATACATATATGCATACACATGCATACACATGCATACACACGCATACATTTACATTAAAGGAAAGAGATAACAACTGCAATTACCAAAAACAATAGGAATTGTTGCCAAAAGCGGGTTTATACACAATATTTGTTTCCCATTATAATTCCTGTTGCATTTTCGGAACCATTACAGAAGATCGGTCTTACTGTGAAAAGCTAGTGTTGCCAAATCCGTTGTTGCTAAAATTGTCTTTTATAAAAGCCTAAAATCAGCTATTTTTCAATTTCCACCAAAAAATATTGTATATACTCATCTAAAATCAGCTCATCGAATGAAATAACAGTGCACTATGACCCAAGCACAAATTACTAATAAAAATTGTACATTCAGTTTCATTAACCTTGCTCAGTTGACCGGCCCCAACGCACATACATTGACTAACTGGCTGACGACATGGGATTTCCTCTGGAAGGTCTTCAATCTGTGATTTAGGACCAACAGGATGGAAGGAATGTGTCAGGCTCATCCGAGAAGACTTCTCGACATGATGATAATGATTTTGGCCAATCGTGAATTTTTGCTAGCCAAAGTAGGAAAAAAATCAGCCAGATCTAGTCGAAAAAAAAGAAGCTAATATGGTAACCTAGTGGTAAACTTGCACCAAACACTGAAACGATCAGGGATCATGATTAAATTTGAATGAATCGGTCACACCTGTTTCGTTATAATTCTGTTCAATTTCTGAAGTTTCGCTTCTGGTTGCTGGTTCGTTGAGGTATCACACTGTATTCAATCTCTGATCCATCTATCTCATTTTCTCTACATATGTCGCCACCAGTTGACTATCATTTGCGTCCTGACACGCATACGGTGAAAAAATATAAACTAGGTTTCATATATATATATATATATATATATATATATATATATATATATATATATATATATGTTAAGTAATAGAAAGCAGACGACAACATTTTGGAATTGTCACAAGCAAACTCGGCGTGAGTGGCTTTAGAAAGCAGCACGCCACCAACAGAATTACGATCAGATTGTCAATCCAAAAATGAGTTCCATATTTCACAATAGACAACCGAATAGCATGTGCAATCTGTACATCTCGTTTGAGCTTCAATCTCGAATGAAAAATATATACAAGAAATTCACGATTATGTATACAAATATTCGCACCTCCAATAAACCATAAATGAATCACCGTAGCTTTAAATGTATTATCTAAACTTATCTTTAAAAAAAAAAAAATGCCAGTACAATATTTAAGTATTATTGGTCCCAAAAGCACTTTTTTGAAAAAAAAAGTGCTTAATGGTGTACCCATGCACATTTTCTGAGTTACATCCCCGAAAATGTGACCAGGATCGCCCGGACACGCACACAGTTAGATTGAGGCACTCAAAGAGTAAAGAACCTGTAGCCCACTTGGCTGTTTGGTCGGGCCATTCATGGATCTATGGTGATCTGACCTATATGATGATTATGTTCCTATAGATATCTGGTTATATCTGATAACGAAGTTGAACAGAGGTCATGTATTCACCCATGTTTGTCTGTCTGTATGTGTATTTGTTTGTCTACACAGTATTTCGCGAAATTCTAAATTTCAATGGTACTTTGGGCCAAGCATTGATTGAATTTGGGGGTGGATCCAGATTTTTTGCAATTTTGCTAACATCACGAAATAGGGAAATATTTCGGATTTTTCAATTTGATAATTTTTAAAATGGTAATGCAATAATGAAGTTATCTCAGTGACTTCATCACTATGTAGTAAGATAGTATCAATAAACTGCATTATAGTTGTTTTCCAAATCATCTTGAACTTGCTGGAGCACTCGTCTACACCAGGTTGAATATTTAAAGAGTAAAAAGATTACACAACTTCGTATCACCTTACTTCACTTTGAGTTGGCAGAATAATAATTGCCTTACCAGGTTAAGAAATCCAGTCTGCCCTGTTATTTACCCATAACTGAGAGGGTCGGTAATCAGCTCTCGTAGATTCTTATTGGCTGAAACTAAGAAATCTTGATCTTTTCGAAAAAAGCTAATTAGGCGGCCTGCTCAAGATTTAACTTCTTGTTCACAGGTTTCTTCTTAAAATTCTACTTAACTTTGTCAATCCATGCTATGATTTAACACAATTTCAGTTGAAAACCGAAAACTGTGTTGAAGACAGTTTTTTTTTTCGCTGGAAACCTTTCACACAATTGATATCTTTCTATCTATCGTCCATTCATATCTATCTCATTCTATTCATATCTACCTATTACACGCATGGATCTGTCTGTCCACCATTCTTTCGATGCTTTTAATTTTCAGATAATCCACATCCTACGTGAGACACACGCATTTTGATTCGTTCTCACGCTCACACGCGCGAAAGGGAAATTCTCACGCGTTTTATGAAAAGTGTTCGATGTATTCGGATTTATTAAATTGATTTAGATTTCTGAAAAGGAAAATCTTATCTTAGATTAGAGAAGTAAAGTTTCAGCGCACATCCAGCGACAGTATTGATAATGAAATTGGAAAATATCCTTGTAAAATATTCTTGAAATATTCTTCAGAACAATTTACTCCCGAAACCCGATCGTAACTTTAATTTATGAGGCTGTTGAAAATGAAAGCGAGTTGCCTGCACGCGAGAAAACTTCAAAATTTTCTAAGAATTGTTGATTGCATATCTATATGTATCCAGAATATTTTTTATAGAACTTTAGAACGCACATTATTTTTAAAAGATCACATCCCAAACTTTCGAAAAATGTTTTGAATGGAGTTCTAGACTACACTTGATTTCAGTAGCTGATTGGCCTTAAAATACAATTTCGGGAGCATATTTCGCGGGGATTTTCAAAAAAACATTTTTTTTTCTAGATATAAGGAGTAAAGGTTGAAAATTCCAACCCTGTAACTCCATTTGTGCTGACCGTACAAATGATACCTGCATAGCCAGCCAGCCAGCCAGCCAGCCAGCCAGACCAAAATGAAACTGAAAGAAAAATATGTCGACAGTTTTTGTGATAGCCTTTACTAGATAGATAAATGGATAGATAGATGGGCGTAGTCTGCCTCTCTTCCAGGGAAGTGTGGGTAAAAGGATATATTTCCAGGGAACTGCGAAAGGATTTATTCGGAATATATATTTGCAGCTACCCTGTTACCCGCAAAAAAACCCCAATACCATCCTTTTATACGGGTACATTGAGTTGAAGTTACATAAAACAATTGCTTAGCACGCTTATCCGTTATTGACTTGACCCGCTCACCCTTGGCGAGAATAAGCGAGTTTTCAGTTTTAGTACAAGGTATGAGCCTGTTTTCCTGCATGCATGTATGGTCGTATGTATATGCGTATATAAATATCTTCATGCGTCCGCATACACATATATTAGGGTGTACCGAAATTAATAAGTACTTTCGTGTTCGGAAAGTAATTACGTATTTTCGTGTTCGAAAAGTAATTACGTATTTATGTGTTAAGAAAATTGTGTATTTTCAAAACTGAGACCAAAAAAAAAAAAAAAACGCCAGCAAAGTTCAATTAATGAATTATCAATAATGTAATCACCATCATTATGATTAACAGCTGCTCAATAGGAAGGGTTTTTTTCGATTCCTTGCTGGGAAAATTCTGCATTTTGTTTTGTTTTCAAATTCTGCGAAGTTTATTTGCTCTTTAAAGCTTCTATCCTCCAGGGGGTTAAACTTTACTGTACGCTTTGCACGACACACTGTCGGATAGGAGAGATGATGAATTTAATTCAGACGTCGTCTTGTGCCATTCAACCTCGGTTGGATGGCTTTTAATTTATTGCTGTGAATTATGTAAACTACTTTCCGAACACTATAATAAATACGTGTGTATATGTACATTTTAGGGTTGGCCCTGGGCAAGCTGGCCTCACCTTAAAACTCTATTGCTCAGGATGGAAGGTTATTCCGCTCACGGGCCCCGCCGGCTATGGTCCTACTGCTGTGGAAATCACTAAAAAAATCTTCATTCGCGGAGCCAAGCCATTCATATGTACATTCATGTATATATATATATATACGTATGTAAATGTGTATCTCTGAATGCGTGTATTTATTCATATATGCATATCTGTATGTATGTCCTGATGCATGTATGTGTATGAAAGCTTGTACGTCTGTAGGTGTGTGCGCATGTATTAATGTGCATGTTTTCATATACGTATATATATGCTGTGCATATATACGTATATATATACATATATACACACATATATATGCATGCATATATGTATTTCTGAATGCATGAATGCCTGTACGCATATTTGTAGAAATGCATGTATATATGCAAATATGCATTGTATGTATATATATTGGTACGAATATATGTGCACGTGTGTATGTATATATATACCCCCACACATACACACATGTGTATATAAGCACTTATATATACATACATATAAAACCTAGGAATAAAAGTTTGTTTAGAAAGAAAGTTGTTTTTCTTTTTATAATACATAGAAAAGCATAAACATGTACAAGACAGGAACACAAGATACCATCACTCACAGCCATCTTCAAACTAAAAGAAGAATTCTTTAGTTGAAAGAAAAAATAATCAAAATAACACTTATTTCCCCTGAGTCTCCCTGGAACAGATGACATCGTGACCTATAGTGAACGTAAATAAAACACTACCTTACGAAAAGAAGAAAAAACCCTTTAATGTCTCTGAGAAGAGGCGAACAAAACTCATAAGTCATGGGAAATTCGACGCAACATAAGATCTTTGACGATGCAGAAAACTTAATTGAAAATGAATTTATTTATCGTTATTTACCGTTCTTCAACCTATGTGTATGAGTGTGTATTTGTCTATGTTTGTATGTGCGTTGGTGTTAGCCCATTGATTGCAGTGTGCGTGTATTACAATACATGGTATACCTAATATACAGAGATTGGTGTATATAATGATATGTGCGCGCGTGTGTGTGTCTGAGTCTGTCGGTGTGTGTATGTGATGATGCATTCAAGACATGAGGTACACACGCATACATACAAACACACACACACACACACACATATATATATATATATATATATATATATATATATATATATATATATGTATATATATCACTACTACTCTTCAAAAATTTTAGGCAGGTATAATTTTTCCTTAAATCTCATTCAAAACAAAGTATAATAAAAGCTCATTTTAATTGTAAATGTTTATTTAGATTAGTTTTTTTTGTGGAAATTTGATAAATTTCAGATAATGAATGAATAAGACACCAATCAGTATTGTCGCCTTTGGTCGATAAAACAGCTTCAGTTCATTTAATTTGTTTCTCGTTTTTCCTTCGATCTAAATAATCCCACGAAGGTTTAATAATGTTCAGGTCTGGGTTTTGATGGGAGTCCTGTCATTAGTTGGACTTCTCAAAACTGTTGTTCTCTTTCTAAATACGTTTTTACTTTTATAGCAATTTGTTTGGGATCGTTATCATGCAGAGAAACAAAGCTGTTCCCAATAATATGTGCCCCACTTGGCATTGCATGGTGGATTAGAATTTGGCGATATTTCTCAGCGTTTATCATTACGTTGATTTTTTGCTAAATCCCCAACTACATTGGCTGACAACGAACACAACTGACACAGACGGTAATAGAGCCCTCACACGTTTTACTGTAGGCTTTGAATATTTATTCAGGTTCTTCGCTCTTTCTCCGTCTTACGTAGTGTCTTCTCTTGAATCTTTGAGTATTCGAGTAAGTGTAAATTTCTTTTGCTTATTGGCTTTTCGTAAGTAAGGTTTCTTTTTTTAGTTACACGACTGCAAAGACCTTTTACTAGTGTCCACCTGATGGTCAAAGGATGAACCTGAGTGCTTGAAGTTGGGGATGGATCCGAGGAGAGCCGATGGCTACATTTGCTTCTATCTCTGTGACGTAAGCTCTAGATACTTACGGTTGGTTTTGGGCAGTTTTCATAGCCTTCAACCACTTTTTTCTTGAATTACCGCAGGTAACTCTTAATATAGCAACGTTATTTCACTTTGTAAATCCCTTTGATCAATTCCGAACAATATTTCGGAAGGATAGAAACAATGTTCCCTCACATCATTATTCGCCTGAAGCACTGAAGCTCTTCCAGATCGTCAACTTTCTTCACATCATATATATATATATATATATATATATATATATATATATATATATTGTGTCATCCACAGATAGCTGTTTCGATGTATTACATCTCTTTAGTGTGGCTATAGACTTTCAATTATCCCATCAAGTACCGCGAGGCAGAATTGATATCCTACCTCTGGACTACGGAACTGGACAGTCTGTAAGGCTGAATTTAAGCGATATATCTATTTACACACAGAAATTCCTCATCCGCCAGAATGCTCAATTCCTATGGAAGAGCAACTGCTATTACGTTGCTTTCTTCCTAATCTCACCCCCCAGTCAGAAATCTCTTCCTTTAAAACAGTGAAAAGCCAGA
>OY735225.1:19016727-19034227 GCA_963457665.1 Thysanoteuthis rhombus | reverse complement strand
CTTTTGCAAATCTCGACCAATTTTAATGAAATTTATGCCATCTTGTAGAGACTTGTATTGTGGGTAACATTCTCAATTACCCTAACTCCTGAAAAAGCTACGTACACATTTTTAGGAAATCTTTACTTCAAATTTGATACAACGCAATGCCCGCTTTAACCGTCGAAGTGAATCACATCAAACTATATATATATATATATATATATATATATATATATATATATATATATATATATATATATACACATACATATATATATATATATATATATATATATATATATATATATATATATATATATACATACATATATATATATATATATATATATATACATACATATATATATATATATATATATATACATACATATATACATACATATATATATATATATATATATATATATATATACATATATATATATATATATATATATATATATATACATACATATATACATACATATATATATATATACATACATATATACATACATATATATATATATATATATATATATACATACATATATATATATATATACATATATACATACATACATATATATATATATATATATATATATATATATACATACATATATATATATATATATATATATATATATATATATATATATATATATATATATATATATATATATAGTTTGACCAAGGATTCTCCAGCGCAGTTGGTTAGTGTGTATCATTTTTTTAATAGAGAGTGGTAGTTCGAATCCACTACAACAAATGTAGTTAAAATTCAGGACATCATAAAACTAACAATAAGAAAAATGTATGCTTGAACAATACATTGATATAATAGTTTAAACTTAAAATATTTTTAACATGAAATAAACGAAAAAATATCGATGCAGTGGCAAAATTGAATCTTATTTTACAAAGTTTAGTTACGTGTGGGTACATTCTACTATAAATGGATATTCTGTGGGGGTTTTTTCGGGGGGGTCTATTTTAAGTTAAGATATTCGTGTTCTGTATCTTTAAAGGTTTAACAATTATATTAACACATTGTTGTGGTACGCTTTTTTCTCATTGGTACAAATTTGACAGTATTTTACTTACATTTTTCAAGTAGATCACAATAATAACTCCTCCTCCTCCTCCTCCTCCTCCTCCTCCTCCTCCTCCTCCTCCTCCTCCTCCTTCATCAATTTCCTTTTGAAAGAATAAACGATTCCTTATTTCTTTGGGTTTTTTTTTTAATTCTTTTGTTCACAGCTCCTTCTTCCAAGCCATTGATTAATTCTTTTCAGAGTGCATTCAATGTTCTGTCTAGTAATAGATTGCTTTGCAAGTAATTTATCTTTTGATGAGTAATTTATCAATAGCTTATTTGAAGATAGTCAAAATTTTTAAAAGTTATACAAAACACAATTATACAATTATAAGAGTTATTTTCAAGATTGTATTTTCTTAAGGTATGAAAAAATCCAGATGACAAACTATTTCCAAAATATGAACCCCTAGATGGTCGGCGAATACCCAAATTCTGTCGGGGAAAAATTCTACATAGGTAGCTTAAAGTCGGTTTGCAAATGGCAGTTGGAAATCAAAACAAGTCTCTTTACACAGAGAAAAGCCTCACATTGTGATCGCTTCGGAAGAGGGTTCTTTAAATATCAAAAACTGGCTGATAATATCAAGCAAATGATTCCTTTGAGGAAGCTGTTTATTGTGCTCACTTTGAATAAAGAGTTTGGGACGGATTGATTTTGATAGCGATAACCGTTTGATAACATTATCCGTGATTATGATATGCAGCTTCCTCTGTATGAATATTCAACTCATTTTGTTGTTTTTTATCGCCACGCTCAGATTGTTCGTACATTTTACAGGGCTACCGGGAGGGACTTCATAAAGCGATGCAAGGCTGGCCCCTAAACTGTATGTGTGTATACACATACACTGTTCAAACACACTCGTATTTCAACCATCCCTTTTTTCTTCTGCTATAACCCTTTTTAGCTCACCATAGTATATTCCGTTGCTGGTCAACGATTGTCAACCTATTTTATTAATAGAGATATCATACTGACTTGAAAGCTTCAACGATAAGATCAACATAAGAAATTCTCGGGTCCTCTTGGATCTCTGGGCAGCAGCTGCACCCTATCCCGGAGGCCCTGACATTTTACGACCATTAAGTAAGTAGTGTGGATCGGAAATGAAGAATAAGCTTCTTTAGTTAAAGAGCTTGCATGTTCCCGTAAAAAACGACGGGGTAATTTATGGACGGTTTCAAGTATGCTAGTTCTAAATTATTTTTAAAGTCTCAACTCAAGCTGTTTTAAAGAGTGTTAGTACACAAAGTCTGAAGACAAAATCTTTGAAAATTACAACTGACATCATACAGCATGGAAAAAAGGCACTTAAAAACTTAACTCATTTCATTACAAAATAGAATTGAATAATAATTTTTAAAAAGAAAACAATCCTATGACTCTTGTCTTTTACAGGAACCAAATCTATTAAGTTTTGTGCAATACGATATCAGTCGAGAATTTCATCCAATAACTTTTTATTTCAAGAATTGTTGTCTTAATAATCAATTCGCAGAGATTAAAAAAATGGAAATATAAGAGGACTGCAAATAGATGTCCAAAAATATGAATATTTAACTTTATATGTAAAAAAATATCTGGAAGAAATATGAAACTGAAAGAATGGAGAAAAATTATTAAAAATGTCAGAATTTAAACGCCATACTTTCTAATAGTATTGTACAGACAGTGATTTAGCACTGTGTTAATACTGACCCTTTCAGTTTTGAAACTTCAAATGTAACATGAATTGTCTTATCCTGGATGAGAGAATTTTATCATTTCACCGTAAATCTTAAAATAAATAAATTGGATCTGCTTCTAAAAGAAAGTGTCCGAGAGGAAGTTTGTGGTCTATGTCATGGACATCTTTAGCACTAGGGTAAATCACAAGTGCAGTAATGATAATATAGAGGTTACAGAAAAGTGTGAACCATTATCCGGCTAGCTTGAAAGAAAAGATGAAATTGGATCGGAAATAAAGAATAAGCTTCTTTATTTAATGAATAGGCTTTAGATATCCATTATCCTTTGGAGCCTGTTTGACTCATGGAATATGAAGCGGGGTGCACATGATCTGCTCAAGCATTGCAGCTCATCAAAAAAATAGGAATAATTAGACCAGTTTGCTCAGAAGAAACCTGTCACACATCAATGCCGATGTTAATCACTTGTAGTACTTATTATATTCGGAAATATTTACCGTATCTTGCGTCATATGAGGCGCACTTTTTTTTCTAAATTCTATATCGTTAACCAAAGTGGGATTGATAAAGATTTTAATAGATAGCAACATTAAAATAACCCCAAGGTGGAGAGGGCTATGAAAATCAGGGAATAAGTGGGATGTTTTATTCTATTTTTTTCGAGAATATGCAAGCAAAAATCGAGGTGCATCTATGGGCGTCTCATACCAATTTTTAAGGGATGGACAGGAAAAGATATATATATATATATATATATATATATATATATATATATATATATATATATATATATATATATATTCTCCCCCCCCCATAGAGTGGAGTATTAAATGCCAGACCAAATTACCAAACTTTTGGAGATGATAGCTAGGGTATATTAGAATCTTTTCAATGGATCCAATTAAAATTAATGGCTGACATTTTCCAAGATGGCTGCTATTAGTATTAAGTATGTTTAAAAAGGGGAAATACTTAAAAACTTGAATTCGATGCTAAAATGAATGTATTTACCTACTAATTCGACCCTGAGCATACCTAAAATAGCCTTATATTCAACCCACTCTGAATCATGTGACCCCCTTGAAATCGTTTCAAACCCTTTAATAATAGATTACTCTACTTCAACTTTACTTGGTATCTACTTAAAATGAGATTTTATGTGCTTTGAATTACGTTTTGAAACACTAAAATAAACTCCAATATAGCTACGATGAAGCAGAGATAATTGTAGAAAACAATTCTTGATTTGACCCAAAATTCGATCAATTCTCCTTTAGCTGTTCCTTCTGTACTAAAAATGTTACGTGATACACAAAATCCTCAAACTTTCAGAGATGATAGCTCAAGTATATAAAATGAGATTAACTAAAATCAATTGGTGGCCATTTTCCAAGGAGGATGCCATTAGAATTATCTACATCAAAAAAGGGTAGAATTACTTGAAAACTTGAATTTGATACGAGTATTTCAAAGATATTCTTGTCAAAGAAGTTGTTCTTGAGAAAGAACTGCTCAAGCAACAATTGGACGAAATTCTCGGCCATTGTTCAAAACACCAAAACCCAAGAAATTAGTTGCATCATTGAAGTCTAAGGTATCATTTTGCTCAAAAATGTTTGCTGCAAATCAGCAAAGACAAGGAGACTTGGCTGGATTTTTCACCCGTGAAAATCAACCATACCCATCACCCATTTCTGAGTGGGGACAACTTTACACAGGAATGAAGTCAAAACTACTAAAACTCTTTGAGCCAATGAGTAAAGTTGACAAATGCTCAACTGATGACGATGGATTACTACTGCACACAATATACCCAACAGGAAACAACTTCCAAAAATATGCGAATGAATTGGTACAACACAACAAACAATAATTGGAGACTATCAAAAAGTTGGACATTGTCCCATAATCGCAACTTCCGGTCCTGCATTAAAGGCGGAGCTCGTGACAACAGTCGAGTAGGATGTAGAATCAAAGTATCAGGCTCTACAAAAATCCCACAGAAAACCAATTTCAAATTTCATTTTTTTGAACATTTCTTCGGACAAGAGTTGGATAAACTTAATAGTCATACAGTTAGCAAGACAATTTATACCAGATCAAGACATCAACATAACTCAACACGTATCAGTAGTAGATAAGGGACCAGGTTTCGTAATATAAGATTCACCATATGAAGAAGATGATGGGCGTATAATCGTATAGATCAAGCATGCACTTCACTGCAGACACAGATGTACTAATTCTACTTATTGGAAACTTCTCTAACTTCAATGACACATTTCCTGAGATGAATGTAGTGGTTGATTTTCAGCTGGAAAGGATCAGAAGATGTATAATGTAAGAACAATCGGCACAAAATATGACAGAATCAAGTCCGTTGCGCTGTCTATCCTATTTTCTGTCAAATGTATGAAATCAAAGCGTATTCGATTCCCTGAAGCCATTTTTATCAACTACAAATGACGCAAATTTTGTTCATTTTATCACCATGGTTCTTACGTGAATCGTATTAATCAGCATTAAAAGAGCTAATGATATATAACATGTCCATACCCTTAGATACACAAATTTTGGCTTATGAAGCCAGATCTCAAAATCCGACATTTTGAATTGGGAAGGGGGCATATTTTTGTACACAAAAATCAATACTTTACTGGATGATGAATAATTCCCAGTGAAAAGTCTGCTTGTGTCAGAAAGTGCAAATTGACCCATATTTTATGTATAAAGAGCACGCACTATCTTCGCTGTTCTACAAAACTTCATTTTTATCACCTCCTATTTAGGAAAGACCTCAAGACGCCATAGCTTTGAACTGGGTCTGTGAGTATCTGTGCTTTATCTATTTGGTGCATCCGTTAGTAAAAAATATCCTGAGGTATCAGTAAACCCAAAGAGAACTCACCTGATTGCTATGTCGACATAGGAAAGGTTATTTTGGTGTTCTGGGAAAGCTCAAAAAATGTATTCGCTTTTTATCTGGCTAAAGGTTTAATAGGAATGCTCTACTTCAAGATACTTCAGGAAACCTGGATAAGTAATAACTATAGTGGAATTTTTGTCTTTAGTGTCTGACAAGTATTCTGAATTCTCTGTCTCTCCCTCTCTCTCCATCTCCCCCTTCTCTCTCTCTCTCTCATATATATATAATGTGTGTGTGTGTGTGTGTGTGTGTATGATTAGAAAATAGACATATGATCCGACAGAATGATTATAAATTGCGTTAGATCATATTGAAACTCTTATTTGAAATGATCTGTTATTACACGATGAATGTATCACTTGGCCTTAAAGAAAATGGGTCTGTTGCAGGAATCGATCATATATCCATTTTCTAATAACACAATTGTGATACATTCACCTTGTAACAACGGGAGATCATTTCAAATAAGAGTTTCAATATGATATAGCCCAATTTATAATTATATATATATATATATATATATATATATATATATATATATATATATATATATATATATATATTCATTTGCACTATTTTATCTGTATATCATATACGAGATGCTTCTCAAAAGTTAGGAAAATCTGAACACATAACTGGAATTAAGTTAGAGCTTTTGCCACTATCTTTTGACAGCACTAGTAGTGTATTTAGTAAGCCAATGTGAAAACAAGGGACAAAAAAGACTATTTAGAAGACGTAGTTTAAACTCACTGTTATGATAAGTTTTTTTTCCCATGGTCAAATTCCTCCAACTTTTGGATAGCACCCCATCCATACATCCTAATATACAACTACCTCTGTCCCAAAAAAGTTGTTACATTTGGTATATGAAACTTATGCGAAAATGTAACGACTATTTTGGAACAGAGGTAGTATGATTTATCTCGGAATGTTTCATCTTTCCAGTAAAAATTCCAGTAGTTCTAACAGCTTAGAGGTACATAAGTCACATTTTTCTCTCTATCAGCTTTGGATGATGGCAAGTGCTTCAGAGACGACCGGAAATAACGCGGCTCTCCCAATCTTCACAGGCGGAAATTACCGAACATTTCCAATATGCCGAAACGGAAACAGCCGGATATTTTTTGACATGCAAATGGAAATAAGAAACACAAAAAGGAAAAGCAGAAAAGAATTAAAAAAAATATCTTCATTTCCAGACTTATAACTTGAAAAGACGTAAATAAGAAGAGAGTCTACCCAACAGAACACCTGCCCATGACAACAGCGCTTGTCAAGAAGAATTACTATTAGACACAGTCAAGCAATACTGTCACCAAAACAGTCAAAAGAGGTTTTTTCAATTTTTAAGTGATTCTGGCTAACTGACTATCTAAATATGTATCGAGCATACAGGCTGCACCAGTCGAGCTAAAGTGCTAAAAATCTAGATAATTGCTCTTTCTTATGTCTTATAAACGTGTTTTTTCTTTTGCGATTTTAACCCCTAATAGGTGTTCAGTGGGGTGTTCAATTTACAATGTAAATGTATGTTTAATTGGTTTCTTATTTTGTGTCCGTCAGCATTCACGGTTGCTTTTGTCGGACTTTTTAGGCAAAAGGCGAGAGAAGCAATATTCATTGATCACTCTTTTTTCCCAATTTTGAATTGATCACCCCGAACACTACATGATGCCAAAAGAGGTCGGTCATGAGACGGTTTCTTTTGAGAGACTAACCACACCTGTTATTTTTCATTATTTTCACTCGTTGAGTTTTCACACTTGCAACTTGGAGCTGCGTGTTGGCCTAACGTTTAACAGGACGGGATACGGAATCGTCGGAACCGGTTCAAACCCCGGCTGTGATAGTTTTGGTTTGCTTTCCTTGAGGAAAAAAAAAGAACATTCCCAAGCTATGGGTAAATAACTGAGTAGACTGAGCACTTGTGCATTGGTTGGCAGTCTGTCAATGACACGGACAACCGTAAATTTAAGCCCCTAGTCTAGCGTCGTGAGAGTCTGACAATGGATACAGCATAGGACGTGTTCCCGAAATGTACGATTTCCAGAGCCCGAAGGAATACATTCATGAGTCTAGCAAGCCAGGAGTGAATTATGATGAATCGTTCCAATTAAATAGAGGGGAACAGGTCTGGTTTGTCACTCAATAGAAATAGTCACATCTTTTGGTTGCATACCATCCTAGGGGGGGGGGGATGATCAATAAAAAAAAATTGAGAAAAGGAGTGATTAATGAATAAGTTGCTTCACTTGCATTGTATTTGGTAGTAATCATTTAGGAAACAAGCATGAATATTACCGGGAACAAACTAAGTCATCAATTAAGCATAAGCTTACATTGCAAATTGAACCCTCTCCACTAAGAACTTTTTCGAAGAGAATTAAAAAAAAATTTCGGCACAAAATAAGGAGTAAATGTCAAAATTTTCAGCCCTCTAGCTCAATTGGTGCTGCCTGTGCGTGTGATACATATATAGTCAGCCAGCCAGCCAGTCGGGCCAACTACAGAGGACAGCCTTTCGTTGTTATCACTTTGGAGTAGGGTTCTTTACATAACAAATCTGGCTGATAACAATAAGCAAAAGATATTTAGAGGAAGCCGTTTATCATGATCACTTCGAATAAAGACTTTGGGACGGATTGATTTTGATTACAGTAACTGTTTGATAACATTATCCGCGATTATAATACGTGGCTACCTTTGTATGAATATTCAACTCATTTTGTTGTTTTTTATCGCAACGCGCGGATTGTTTGTACATTTTACAGGGCTACCGGGAGGGACTTTATAAAGCGATGCAAGGCTGCCCCCTACACTGTATGTGTGTATACACATACACTGTTAAAACACACTCGTACTTTAACCATCCCTTTTTCTTCTATTATGTTGACAGTTTTGGTTGACGGTTTCTAACAAGAGCACTTCAAGTACAATTAGAATATTTTAAAAAATAACTGATGACTTTCACTGATGTTCAAGTGATAGCACTTTCAACACCCTCTTCAGTATTTTAGTAATGATGTGTTGTTAGTGGATCTAGTTCTCTATCTGGTTTCCAGTTCTACCAACTTCACTGCAAGGTTTTTCAGGATTGTTCCAAGTGCGCTAATAATGATTGGCACAACTTTTACCATATTTTTACTCATTGAATTTTTACATCAGCAGTATCTAGTAAGCTGGTGATCAAGTAGCAACATGTCTCCTCAATACCCCGACGATCTCCTTATTATTCTCTCTGATTTAGGTATGATTGTGATCTGTATGTTATCGATTCTTCCTCTAATATCCAATACTTCCAACCTCTTGACAATGTTTTCCAGAAATGTTTGAATCATACCTGTTATGATGGACATTACTGTGACCATTTTTGACGAATTTTTTAGTTCTCTCGCAAGAAGGACATATTAAAAACTGACAGTTAAAGCAGTCAGCATAGTTTTCTACTGTCAGTCAATATAAGTTTCTTCAGTT
Organism: Thysanoteuthis rhombus; assembly: GCA_963457665.1. Lineage (NCBI taxonomy): Eukaryota > Metazoa > Mollusca > Cephalopoda > Oegopsida > Thysanoteuthidae > Thysanoteuthis > Thysanoteuthis major. The sequence goes on along the minus strand of OY735225.1, from coordinate 19,025,051 downwards.
TTTAAATGGACCTGGCTATCTATCTATGTGTCGCACGTTAAGTCTGCACAAATGCTTCACAGAGCTGGAAATTTTAACTTTTAATCTTCATTCTATCTACAATAACGGTTTCTCTTTTCAGGTTACCTTTTCGTAGCCGTGTTCATGATCTCTCGTTTGCATCATCTTATATCTGTCTTTTAAATTCTCTGTATAGCTTCTTCTGTTCCTATTTTTCTTTCCTTGTTTGCTGTGTTGCTCCATCGTTTTCTTTTTTTTTTGTTATTCGGTGCACTGCTGCGGGTGCTTTTCATAATATCTCCACAGTTTGCTCACACATACTTTTCTAGGCCTGTTCTGGCCCCCTGGACACAATTTTCGATGCTGATGGGTCCTCTGCCGCCTTCTTTTCTCTCCACGTGCAGTCTATCCATGTCATCTCTGGGATGTAAGTCCTTGTGCATTGTCAAGCTTTCTCATTCACCGGTCCATTGACTTGCGTTATTTTTTTTATTTACCCAAGGAATGGTCCTGTGTATCTCACTACTGATACAGCCCATGCATTCATTCATTAGCTTCCTGCTGTTTAGTTTGGTCTCTAATATTTTCCTTATCTTCCTAAGATATTCTCTTCTTATTTTCTCCTTCATCTCTCCCCGTTTTATCGCGTCACATTCGAGAACTCCCAGGTATTAGTACCTGTCTCGTGTAGTCAATGCTCTAATCTTCTCACTGTCCGGGAGTTCGATTCCTCCTGCTGCTGCGAGCCATCCTCTGTGCATTACCATTAGTGCACATTTTCCTATTCTAAAATCCATCCCAATGTCATCACTGTATTCCCTCATTTTGTTGAGCAACTTTTTGAGCTCTCCCCAGTTTTTTTGCAAACAGTTTCATGTCGTCCATGTCCATTATGTGGTTGAATTTTCACTTTGCTTCGGAGGATTGATATCCTTTGTTTTTCAAATTTCTGTTGTGTGGTATCGTAGAACAAATAGTAATGGAGACAGAGAGTTTCCTTGGAAGATCTCCTTTTTTATACTTACCTCTGCTAAATTTTCTCCTGTGGCTGTCAAGTCTACTTTCCAGTTTTATGACATTCAGATATCCAGCTGTGTCGATTCATCCCATTGTAACGTTTTTCTTCCTTTTTCTTATTTCTTTTAAGATCATCTAGTCGATGTGGACCATACCATTCGCCCCCTTGATTCCTCTCCTGCACCTTTTCTGTTCTTCTGGTAATAATCCCCTTCTTTCCATGGATATATATATATTCTCACTACTGCCTGTCCGGTCAGAATTTTCCACATGAGTGGTAGGCGCATGATTGATCTATAATTGCTTACCTGGTCCCCTTTTCCAGGGTCCTTTTCGATGAGGATGGTTATGCCTCTAGTCATCCATTCTGGGACCTTGCTCTCATTTAAGCAACTTTGGAGTAGGTGGGTGAGTCCGTCGTGTAGTGTGGTGAATTTATTGATCCATTATTATTATTATTATTATTTTAAACCTTCAACCAAAAACTGTCTCTAAAACTATCAACAAAGGATTCTTCAATTTAAGTTGGTCGGTCTATCTGACAGGCTGGCTATGTATGTATCGCACGTACATGCCGTGTCAACGGACCTAGAGGGCTTTTTTTTTCAAAAATCCCTCCTAAATACTTCTTCTTAGAGGAGGGTAGTTTGCAATGTGATTTTATGCTAAATTGATCCCTTACTTTGTGCCTGCTTCCTTTTTGAAAATTAAGACTCTTTTATGATCATTGCCCAAACAAAACACAAAAGAAGTAATCTTTCATTGGTCACCTTTTCTCCAATGTTTGAATTGATCACCCCCAGCATTTCTGCGTGTATGTAAAGAGTGAATTGATAGTAAGCCTAGGTCCTTGGCCTAAGGTATCAAGCATTTCTGAATATATGTTTCCCAATTATATTTTGACGACTTGAGTAAATTCTAGATGGATACAATCATTTTACGGAGTCTCGAACCTGAGACCCCAGGCAAATGTAGATGATAAAGGCAAGCTCACTTAACCTCCATAAGGGAGGAACGTGACCACAGGTAGGACAGCCGATGTGTTCTTTCCACCCTCTCACTTCACAAAGCTTAGGGTGTACTCAATCAGCTGCACGTGAAAGGCTTTCCACGCTCTTTGCTCGTACCGGGAATCGAACCATTCTGCGTGTGAGGCACGGTGCATCATCCAGACGACTACTACTAATACTACCCACACCAATAGTAATTGGTGACTTACACTGGAAATTGAGCAACAAGCTTAAGCAGAAACGCAGAAATATGGTTCAGTGGATTTATTTGCTTTACATATTAGGAAGCAACACGTCAAAGCGACTAATTCAACCAAGCAGGTGCAAATGATTTTCTATGCTTGATTAGTTTATTTCTCCTCGGTCGTATACCTTTGGTCATAATCAAGTGATGTCTTCCTTTTTATGGTTATCAACCTCAATTGACCTACTCAACAGGGAGCATTGACCGTTGAGAAATCTCCTGTAGGAAATTTTGTGAACTTCTTAAATTGAACCAAGTAAACAAATGCTTTTGTCACCATTTAATAAGTTAAATACAGTCCGATACTAGTTTACAATCGTGGAGGTCCATAGAGTATTGAACTTGATAACGTAATTTGTGAGACTATTCTAGTAATCTGTACTCAACTGCTAGGCGCTCAATGCTTTTACAAACAACCAAGATACCAATCCTTTCAACCTTACAGACAGAAACCCAGAAATATTTGCTGTTGCTCACTTATTATAAGAGTTCCGGTTTGAAAGGAAGACCCATAACTCGAGTCAGGCAGTTGACTGCCGAAAGGTCGCTATAGATTATAGAACTGAATCGGGCGGAATGTCTTTGGGTTGAAGTCAAGTGAATTTTACCAAAACCGGAAAATAGTCCGAGTAGTACCGGCAAACTAGCCCAATTTTTGGCCGAAGTTGGAAAAAATTAGAATGCATTTTTGTACAATGCATTTCTATGAAGCCTCCAGAATACCATATTGAAAATATTGCCGCCATTTTCAAGTTGGTCGCCAATTTTACTTCCTTTAGTTGTTCGGGGCTAGAAAACACAATATTTGCACAGATGACATGATATATTGTTAGAAAGAAGATTTTGTCAGTTTTCCAACAGTGTATCTTGTGTGCCAAAGAAGTTACAGACAAAAACGTGAAAGTAGGTATTCCAGCACACGCCGATGAAATTCTCTTTCCCATATATTTATTTATATGTATGTATAAACAAAACCCAATGTTTGTACAGAGAACATGATAAATCGTTGGAAAGAGAATTCTGTCAGTTTTCCAACGATGCACCTTGTCAGTTTCTATCTATTACAAAAGAAGTTATAGGCAAAAACGTGAAGATAGGTATTCCAGCATTCACTATGATTGTTCTATCGGGGAGTGGAAGCACAAAGTATTCGTTGTTTAGGGTCTGTCGATGGGATCCTTGTTCTGTGGTTATTGACTGCCTAATTTTGAAATAACATGCGACGTAATATCTGCCTCGTAAATTGATTTTCCGACTAATTAAACAAAAGAAAAGCCACACTTGCTCACTAAATAGACACATTATGATTATAGATTGAAAAATTATTGAATTCCTTTGGTCGTAAACATTAATTCTACACTAATGAATACAAAGGATAATCCAACCCTCTCTCTCTCTCTGTCTCTGTCTCTCTCTCTCTCTGTCTCTCTCTCTGTCTCTCTGTCTCTCTATCTTTCCCTTTCTTTCTCTTTCTTTCTCCTACATCCAAGTCTCCTCCCAACCTCCGACGACTTGACCTAACATACCATCATCATCATTTTGTGGGTCTAGGAACAATTGAAAAAATTCCAATGTAAATAAATGGTAATTACTTCGTGGCTCTACGCCATTTCGGCTTTCGAAATTTTATCATAGTAACGCTTCCCTCTCAGAAAAGAAAGGAGCACGGAACAGCTCACCCTGATTTATTCATGACGTCCTTTGTAAGCCGGTTATTAAATTGTTTTATGCAGAAACCCGCATAACCTGAAAAATATTTTTTAAAAACCGTTATTATCTGACTACGTTCGCATCTTTGGCGACTGGAATATTCATTAAATCTCCTAACATTATCAGCTTGTATATCTATGTAGATATGGTCCTTTTTTTTTTTTTCTCAAAAATTTAAATAATGCACTTGATGATCGAGGCCCAGGTTAAGTGCAAAAATCTGCGAAGATCGGGTGGAGAATAATTCTTTCGTGAGGTTGAGTGTTTGTGGGTAATTATCAAAATGTGCGTCTGATCACGTGATCAGCGATGGTGCACGCACATGTGCTCAAACTCTTGTTTGCAATAATGGCTATTTTATAGAAAGATTTGGAATTTACGAGAGGAAAGAGGGATGAAAATAACACAGAAAATAAAAAGAGAAAACGAGTGTGTGAAAAAAAAAGAAAGAAATATGATTCGTAAGGAACAAAGGAAAAAAGGAAAGAGTGAGAAATGAAAGAAAGGAGAGGATTGAAAAAAGACGAATAGAGGAAGCACGTGAAAAAAAAAGAAAAAAGAGAGAAAGGAAAGGGTTAAAAAGGTAGGAAAAAGCACGCGAAGAAACAAGAAAGAAAAGGGTAAGAAAGGCAACTGTTTTTAAAAAAATGAAGAAAAGGAGAGAAGAAGGAGTCAAAAAACAAAGGTACAAAACTCGAAAAAAGAAAGAAAATCGTTAAAAAGGATAAGAAGAATTACAGCATGCAATAAAGGAAATAAGAAAGAAAGAAAAAAAGAAAGGAAGAAAGAAGGAAGGAAGGAAGGAAAAAACAAAAGCAAAAAGAGTGAAATAATGAAAGAATTGTATAAATCGAAAGAAAGAAAAGAGTAAAAGGAAAGTGAAAAAATAATTCAAAATATCGAAAGACCCTGAAAGAAAGTAAAAATGGAAAAATCGCAATACAAATGATTACCAAAAAGAAAATGAAATTATTGAGTATGAAGAAAAGATGAACAATAATAAACTTTATTGCAGCATCTTGTGTACGTTTATTAATAAAAGTTCCAATGAAAAAAGCCGATGCCTAAAATCGAAATGTTTTCACTGTTCGAACCAAGAAAGCCTGTTTGAGTGTTTGCAACAAAAAACTCACCAATTGAGAGAACCGAGTTGTTTCTGAAACTGTAAAACAAGCAGAATGAAAGTACAAAGAGAATGTATAAGCATAAAATAAAGTAATTCTTGTCTATAGTTTTGAAAAGAGCCATTAACATTCAAAGTAATAGTCCTGGCAACCCTCCGAAATTTGCTCACTGGAGTGGGTCCATCGCGAGACACGAGTCTGACCAATAACTGTATTTATGATATTTCCTGTAAATGCTGGGTAGAATTAAAAAGGGGAAATTAGCAGACCTCACAAAGCCAGGCCACAAGAACATAAAAAGGTCATAACCAATCGCGAAATAGAAAATTCTGGGATGTCTGATTATATCTGGATAGCAAATATTCTCTGTTCTGGGAAACGTCCGGATTATAGACAGAGAAAGGAGTTTGAGACCGATGAAAATCATATAATCAGCATACATGTTTATAAGAAGACAAATGTTGATTTTTAATTTGTTATGACTTCAGCCACTCAACAGGGACAAGGTATGGAAACCAGGTTTAAAGAAAGGGAAGGAAAACAACCGAATCCTATGTTATAAGCGTTGTTATCATTGGAGAGGAAAATTCTGTTTACTACCATGGCATTTGGAAAGTACACCAGAAGAAAACCGTAGAATGGATTGAACAAAATCCTTGTATTCAATAAGCACCCCACAAAACATTTCATCTATATCACACGAGTTTGTGGGATTTGGGATTTTATTAATTACAGACTGAAAATCCAAAATGTTATGTTGAAAATATACATGGGATAATGAAAACAAAGCACAATTAGGTTACTCTGACTCCAGACAGGCGACTCAGTATTCAACAGTAGACTGATGATCGGGAATTCCAACTTTCCTCAGATAACACCCATCGAGTCATGGTCAGGAGTACGAGTTAATGTCTATAGCAAAGGTTGCGAACGTAAAGGAAGTAAAAATAGTAACCAGCCAATTAGAGAGGTGAAGGAGAGTAATATTGAAAACTTGACGATTACGGCTTCTGATGTTCTCTTGGAATGGTATTAAACCCTGGAAAACATACTCCCGTTGATCAAAAAGCGTAGAATCTGTCCCGAAAGAATTAATGTATTAATGTAACAATACATCAGATACACTGAAGGAATGAGAGTTGATTCCCTACTACAAAATTATGTCAAAGTGAAAGCCCTGGCCTCACGCACTGTGACTCATTTCTGTGGTTGGCCTTTATTAAGTGGATTCCGAGTGTGTAAAGAAAACAGTGGCTGAGCAGAAATGTGTCTCGAGTCTACAGTGATATCTGCTGGCGTTCTAGTCCGGGAAATCGGAAAGAATTCATGTCCTTCAGAAGGGCTGGTGTGACTTACATTCTGAGATATTAATGACTGTGTGTGTAAGTTAATTAAAGCTGAGTAGTGGTGAATTGAGGTCGAAAGGGATTCATTTCTTTAAGTATTACTAGCAATATCATATAACGTTTTGAACCGGATGATTTTAATGTGTGTGAGTTTATTAAAGCTGAGTACAGAAAAATTGAAATCCTTATGTCGGGTTTGTGTTGTGAAGTATTAGTGACTGGGGTTGATTAAGGCTAGATGCCATCGATTGTGTGTGTGTATGGAAGTTGTGAAAAAAAGGGGATCGATATTATGGCGACTGTGAATCGATAAGCTGAGTGAATGTGTGCGTGTGTGTTAAAGTTCTGGATGAGGGATAGACATTTTAGCTGTTGGGGGAAGTGGTAGACTAAGCAGGTGCACTATCAGAAGGGGCGTCAACACGATAAATGCCTAAAAATTTCCCTTATAGTTTCTTGCTAACTTTGTTTCTAATAAAACATGTCTGTCCATACAATATCTCTGGAAGTACTCAATGAATTTCAATGAAATTTGGGGTAGGGGGTAGGGAAGAGTTGGTTGAATTGGGGGGGCAGATCAAGGAATATGTTTCGATTCAGAGATATTTTTCCGTTTCTCCCCACTCATTTGGGTATACGCCCATGAATGTCTACACGATATCTCCAGAAGTCCTCAGTGGATTTTTGACTAATCCAATCACATTCTATAATATGGGGGAATCATGATGAATAATGAATAGAATTTTTTCAAAAGATCACCAAAATTCTAGATATCCTGGAAAGAGAGCAAGTTTTAGAAGAAGGGGTGGTGACACCAGTTATCCCCCCAGTTGAAATCAACTGTATGCCCGTCACTGGTTTGAGTGGGTTAAGATTTGGAGGTGGGCTAGTGTAGTGTAAGGGCAAATTGTATTGTTTGATGATGAGTCTTGCTTATTGTGGAGAAAAGTTAAAGCCACCCCGTCTTTGGATAGTGGTGTTAGTTTGGAAAATGACATCTGGTTCGATGCATATCCTTCTGTGTTTGTGATGTTCGTTCTTTTCGTCTTGGAGGTCTTGTAGTGATGTGAATACCTGATTTTCTTATGTTGTTGGCAAGTACCGTGAGATTTGAATTGGTGGTGAGTGAGATTATCATCGCCTTACAGATACATTGAACGTATTGAATGACAGCTGATATCCCCTGAAGACTTTTTATTTATATCTTCACTTTTGTGACAAAGCCAGCTTTGGCAAAACATCAAATTAAAATAAAGGAAATAATTTGTACAAACATGACCCTCTGATATTGTCATTACACTCTAATATTGTCGGATCAACCACACACATACATACACACACACATATATGTATATATATCATAATCCGCTTGTAAAGTCTGGTGTCAGACATAGGCCTCCCTAAGATCTGTTAAGTGTAAGGCCTTACCCAAATAAATGAGTGTATGTATACGTAATCAGCAGTAGAAGCCGTAGTGTTGATGGCAGCTGTAAGCATTCTTGTGTCTGTGGGGAGTGGTCGAGAGTTCAAGAGGCTCGTTGAATATATATCAGCAGCAGCTGGATGGGGCGGGTCAAATACCGGGGAGAAGGCGGAGAAAAAGAGACCGTGTGATGATGATGTAAATATCACCAAAGCAAAGTGATTCCAGACGTCTGACGTCATAATTCTAAAATAAACCGAGGTCCCTCACACTAGGGTTGCCAAATTGGCTTTTTTTTTCGGTCAGATCTCGCTGATTCTTCTCCAATTAAGCTGATAAATATCTACGGTGACGATTAAGTCTGGTAAGTTTAATAAGAGAAAAAGTTCAACTTCCGTTAATTTGTTCTGGGGTCTTAGTATATAGTTATTTTATTTGATAGGTGGATTT
>OY735225.1:18994227-19011727 GCA_963457665.1 Thysanoteuthis rhombus | reverse complement strand
TTTATTTTATGAAAACTCATCTGAATATCCGTACCTCGCATAAATGAATCACCGCAGCCCATGAACGTACCTGAAGTAATCATCTATACATCTCTAAGTACATTAGATCTTCTATCCAAAATTATCTCTTAAAAAAATTACCAGCTCGAGATTTGGGTATTATTGGTCCAAAATGACCAAAGAGACACCAAAAAGTACTTTTAGAGAAAAAAAAACAAACTTTTTTTGATGGTGCCTAAAACACGTAGATTTATATGAAGAACATCATAACATGACAGTTTGCAAGATGGTTATAGGAGGCGGTTTTTAATTTATGATTGAGTCTGTAAGTGAATGAATGAAGAAAACGATACAATAGAAGAGTCAAGGTTACCAAGGATACAGGATGCGAGTTCAAATCTCATCAAAGGCTTTCTGTTTAATACTGATCCATTCTGCTCATTTGACTGTTGCAGAATGCAAAAATGACTTGAGCATTGCAATAGAGTACAGCAAAAATAAGATGAAAGAATTAATAAGTGTAATCATTCATTCAACTGTTTATGCTGCGTCCCCGTCATAATGCAAGCATTTGGGTCTAAGAAAGCCAGCTGCGCTATAGCCGTTATCAATTTAGCCATTTCGACGGTAAATTAATATTTTTGGGTCCACCATCCATCTGCGTTATAATGTTAACCGTGCTATTTAGATCCAGGGTGCGATTTCAGTTTAGGGTTTAAGGTTAGGGTTTAGGGTTGAGGTCATGATTGAAATTTGAGATTAGGGCCAAAGGCCAGTCTACTATTAAAGTGACACTTTTATATCAAAGTTCCCACATTGGGGACGTATCTGAGTGAAAATAAATTGAATTACATTATTTTTCCTTTGATTGTGGTTTACCATCTTTTGATTATTGTTACAAAACTGGAAATACCTGTGGGTAAATGCATAAATTATACTGTTATTGTTTTGAATTTACATAAATTAAATTGTCTGTTGTTTTGTCTAGCGATCTAGATTTCTGTCTTTTGTGCGAAAAAAAAAATTCAAAGAATTTCTTTCAACTCCGTATTTTTTTAAAATCTAAACAAGGTCAATAAATGCAAAAACAATGAATATGCAGACTCCGTATGAGAGATTGCACATCTGTGTGATGTCCCTGCGAAGTCTGCCGAATTCCAATTGAGACTACCGTAGCTGGCTTTAACAAAATGATTTTTTAGCTATCATCGTTTTTGTGTATATGTTGTGCAAGGAAAGAAAACAACGATTGTCAAATACTGCATTATTTGCACTCCAATATCTTGCTCCACAAGTAACTCCATTCTCAGACTGGGCAAAGGCATGATATCTCTGTTCAGTTGTAAGCATATGCTGTTCTATGGTGGCACTCAGAAATAGATTTATAACACCATAAAAGCAGCTAAATGACCAATAATCGAGTGGTCAACGGAATATCGTCTTGGATTAACAGTTCATGGTGCATTGGAACCAGTTTTGCAGTGGAGTGAGTTTTCCCCACGTATACGATAACTCTCTTCTGTCTCTTAGCTGGCAGGATATCTAGTTCAACCCAAAATTTTGCTTGTTTAGTTTTATTTTACGTTTTTTATAAAGGATTTTTATGGATAACACACACACACACACACACATATATATATATATATATATATATATATATATATATATATATATACATATATATATATACATATATATATATATATATATATAAATATTGATAATCAGATAAGAGGCTCAAACATGTTCAACGTCGCTCAGGATAGAGAAGTTAGTCATCGAAACAACCTTTCAGACGGGTGACATATTTACTGAGCAAACTTAGTAAAGACACACTTATATATATATATATATATATATATATATATATATATATATATATACTGAATTTAAAAGACAATATGGGAAAACAAAAGTTTGGAAACTGGATGGTATTCCCATTTCATGTTTCGAGAGACTGTTAGCTCTCGTTGTCAAACGTCAAATGGGAAAAAATGGTGACATTTTACGAATAAAAAGGTCAGGAGAGTAGAGGGGGGATGATCGTAGGTTATGGTTTTTTTTTTACATTTGTTATTTTCAAAGTGATATGTTCGTGTCAAAGTTGAAATCGTGGGTGTATGAGTAAGATTGAGAAGGGTAACGGGAATCAATACAACCCAGTTTACAAATTTTTGTGTTTACATATTGTGTATTAAATTCACCATTATGACAGATGAATCTCATCCTTGTCCCCACTATATGTGTGTGTGTGTATGTGTGTGTGTGTGTGTGTGTGTGTGTGTGTGTGTGTGTGTGTGTGCGTGCGTGTTTGTATGCATGTGTGAGTGAGAGAAAGATGGAGAGAGTTTGCGAGTGTGCACGTGCGTGCACATGAGTTCAAGTACACCTGTGTAGGTGAGTCTGTATTTGTGTGCACAGGTGTGGGCATGTGAGAGAAGGGGTACGTACTTGTATGAGAATATGTTGATGCGGATGAGAGTGGTGTGTGCGAGTGTGGGTGTGAGCGTGTGTACTTCTGTGCATCCGTGTGTGTATCTGTGAGCGCAAGAACGCGAGCGCCCATATGCATGCCTGTGAATGTGTGTGAGTTTTAGAGAGAGCAATTATGTATGTAAGAGAATATAAGTGTGAACGAATGAGTGAGTGTGTGTGTGTATGTGTGTGTGTGTGTGTGTGTGTGTGTGTGTGTGTGTGTAAGTGTACGTCTGTGTATGGAGTTGTTGGTGCTACAATAAACCCAACTTATTGACAGTGGAGACATCTTATCGAGAAAGGTGAACTGACAGTAGCTCGTACTGCAGGAACCCTCTTAAAGGCTTTAAAAATCGATCTGTAACCTGACCTTGAACGGACCGTTTCAAAAGTAAAAACTGAAAAAGGGGCTGAAAAACACTGGCAGCTGTACAAAGCCCTAAGTTTTCAGGGGTCCCAAAAATATGTCTTTAAAAAGTATTTCATTTTTTTTTTCTGATAAAAATGTCAAATATCTTGAATAAACCTATTTGAGTATCTATTATGTTACAATACATATAGATAGATAATTGATCCATGAAGGATTGGAGGTTAAATAAAATATCATCATTTTATATTTTATTTAACGGTTTGAGTTGTTCGAAAATAATAACAAAATACACAGATAACAGGACTGCAGTGGTATGCAACGGGTCCCACATCAACGTTTAATTCGGCCCTGTCCACTCCTTAACAGGAATAACAGTAGCCGTCGTAATTGCAATGTCATTGCTAGCAACGGCTGTAAAACGTGATTGGTTGTTCAGTTGAATGACGTCAGCGGGTGCCTAACGGAATTTCCAACAGGTCAGCAATCAGTTGGTGAGGCGACGGATCACAGCTTTATTTGTGTTGACATTACGACGCAAGGAATTTTCAGGCGCCTTACGAGTGTCATTCTGTCAACGCTGATTCATGTTGCAAATACCTTGACTGGCCTAGATTGGCGAACCAACCAATCGACGGTTGCGCACGCGCGTGGTGACTGTGTCGTCTGCGTCTGAATATTACGGCTTGCGCAATGTCTGTAAAGAGAAAAGTATAACAGCAGGATACTGGCTGGAGCAGCACCGTGGTTAATACGCAGGATGATGTCTAGAATGAATGGGGTTTAATCCAGCCTTTCTCAACCTTTTTAGTTCGAAAGAACCTTCGAAATAACTTTCGCACTTCACGGAACCTCTGTACAAAAATATCACTTGCAAGCTAACGACATATCAATTCGAAGATGTATATTCATTATAGTCTAAAAGTAATAATCAGTATTCTACAAGGTATAGAAAACCAGTTCCTTTGAAAAAAAATATCAAAAAGTTTATGCATCGTGAAATTAATGTTTAACATACTCATCGAATTTTCCAGTTTAACACAGGTGTCCCCCGTTATAACGCAGACGTTGGAGCCAAAGAAAGCCAGCTGCGTTAAAACAGAGCTGCAATAAAAAAAAAAAAAAAAATAGCCATTTGGGAGCTAGAATGATGTTTCATCGATCCGTGTTACATCGCAAACCGTACTATTACGAACCACATTATAATGGGGGAGACCTGTGTAAAGGAAGCCATCTTCTTGCCTCAAAGTTTAAAGTTAATTTTTCAGACTGAACACGGTATTCAGAATAAGGATCCCTTAGCGAATCATAAACTTCTGTTGAAAGGGAGTGAAAATAATGCTCAATATTGCGATGTCTAATTCATTTTTAATTTCATTTTTCTCTTGTTATTGGATGAAGTATAGTGACATTATTTTTGTGAGAAAAAGTAAGTAGAAATGAGGATAAAGGTAAAAATAAGTCAAAATTGATAATACTGTTCAAAATTGCTCTGCATTCTCTCTATGTGATTTTCTGTAAGATTGGGGATTTGCTGATATCCTTCACTCTTAAGCCCCACCAACGTTTCAAGATTTCCTTTAACGACATGAGTTTTCCAAAGATCCAGTTCCTTTTTGAATCCCAAAATCTTGTAACAAGAAATCAAAATATTTTCTCCAGAGAACTACATAGTAATTACAAGATGTCAACTGATTCATGTAATTAAAAATGTCTGCTAAGAAAGCTAATTTTTGCGAACATTCTCCATCCTCAAAATGCAAAGTCGAGTCTATTGTTTTCTAGAGAGCTCTTCTGCAATTTATATTTCAACTCGACCGTGTAACAGGTGATTTACATGTCCATGCTTTCACACAGACTTCTGAACAGTCTGGATTGAACAGGTCTTTTAAGAAACCGTGAACTAAAACTGTCAGTAAAACTTCCAACATAGGTTTCTTCAGTTTTTGAATAGGTTTAGCTAAACATTTACTCCTTAATATGTCTAAGAAGAAACTTCTTTTTTTCAAAATCCCTTCAAATAGGATTTTAGTTGGGGCTCAATTTACAATGTAAGTTTATGTTTAATTGCCCCGAGTTTGTGTCCGGTTGCATTCACGCCTTCTTTTTTTTAATTTGTACTTTTTAGTGACCCAACAAAAAGTAAGAGAAGTAACTTATTCATTGATCGCCACGTCTTCTGATTTTTTATTGATCACCCCCAACATGGGTTGCTGCCATAAGGCATTGGTCACGTTACAGTTTCTATAAGAGTTGTAAAAGACTTTACGTATGTCTGTAACTGTAAAAAGATGTTTGTAGAAGTATTGTAATTGCCTGAATGTAGTTATTTAGTAAGCATAAAAGGCGTTTTTAAAAATAGGTTTTTAGTAGGGTTCAATTTGCTATGTAATTCCATGCTAAATTGGCGTCATAGTTTATGTCCAGCTCTGGTAAAACTTATTTAATTTTTTATTTAAATTCGGACTTTCTTCAAGTGATCACCGCCCATCGAAAGGTGAGAGAAGTAACTTATCTATTCATCACCTCCTTCTCCAATTTTTCAATTGTCCACCCCAACATGACATGCTGCCAAAAGACGTTGGTCAAGTTATGGCTTCTATTGAATGACTAACCAGACCTGTGTTGAATAAAGTTCAATATTTCCTCTCTGGGAAGAAAGCAGTGTGTTTTAGAAATGTCAGGATTTTTTCTTTAATGCAAGATAGGTGAAACCTCTAATGGATTCAAACATTAATGGAGTGTCATTAGTAGAGATTCCAACTCCTATGATGAACCCTTTGTTTCCAGATATGACGACCAGATGTTGAATATGTCTTGCCCTTTGCTTGCGTCAGGCAACTCATCGCAAAAGAAAAGGCTTTCTTGGATTTCTCCATTATTAACATCCTACAAATGCCACAACATGACATTTCTTAGTGCAATCTGTTGATTCAACCACCTAGATAGACAGGATCGGATTAATGTAGCGCATGGTTAGTAGCGTATGTTATAAAGGGGCCTTAAATTGAGAAAATACTCATAAATATCAAAATAGGTACTTTATTTTTTCAAAAAAAAAACTTGCAGCGTAATTATATCTTTCCATTTGCTTTACCGCCAGATAATACGGAAGGTATGTCTGACATTTCAATAAAAGTATTACCTTATTTTCGTTTTGTTTTTGTTTTATTTTGTTTTTGGGTTGTTTTTTTTGTGCGGTGGCAATGACTTCAGATTCAAATACGTTTTTGCTCATGTGTCGTATATGTATTACATATAAACCACAGTCCAATTTACTTTTGTATGAAAACACTGATTCCAATTAATAGTGATAATTGATTAAAGTCGCTAAGGTTAAACACCCAGTCGTTCATGAAATGTTAGCGTATTATAGTGCAATAACAGTAGAGTGAGTATGGAATCATCGGGTCTAAATTGATAGATTGCAAGGATTTAGCGCGGGGCCTCCTAAAATTTCGGGGCCCATAGCATTTGCTTCTTAGATAATGAGGCACTGACTCCTCCTCAACTTCCAACCATTGTGGGGCTGGACATCAAAGTTTATGTTTACTTTCTAGGCCATTGGGGGGGGGAGGTTCTCAAATATGGCATTCCGTGTCCTTCAGCTTTTGTATAAAAAATGCACACACACACACACACATATAGACAAGTTTTCATTGGCCCCTCTCAAGGTTGACAGTGGAAGGGAGAGATTTTTGCTGCTACTGGTCACATGATTACGAACATATATCTCAGCATATTTGGAAATCTCTGTGTGTGTGTGTGTGTGTGTGTGTGTGTGTGTGTGTGTGTGTGTGTGTCCAGGGCAATTATTAAACAACCGACCATTGGTCGAAGTTGACATTCGCAAGACAAACTAGTCAATTCACTAGACTTGGCAGTGTCGAGTTTGGGATTGTTCGGTTTAGCGGCTCTCGAGAAATCAAAAAAAAAATGATAATCAAAGATTATAGATCTCTCTTTATAAATTATCTCCGTTGACACCTGCTCTTTTGAATTGTCCAATTATCAATACTTCGAAGCCGTAGTTTCCTTGGATGGACAGAAAATTGTTTTACATGGTAATTATGGTAGGCTGCTGCATACACCATAAAGTCTAGCCCTTCAAAACATGCACCTTTAGAACAGGTACTGTCTTAGTTTACACAAAGAGCAAGCCTACCGAGTGTTGTTACACACGTTGACCTCACAAGTTATTAATCGTCAAGACGAAATCTCATTGAGTGGCCAACCAAGTAACATTGTCGTTCACTAATCCAAGCCATACTAAGTTTAGTAAATATCTAGATGCAAAAACAAGTACTAACTCATTATGTACCCCATTACTCTGAACGAATGAAGCTAAGCTTAGCAAGTAGCTAAGAAACCTACCTGAGCACGATGATTACGTTGCTAACCTCCTCAGACAGTTCTCTTACGGAGAACGTACGATCTTCACTGAGTGACCCACTAATATGGCCTTGTGCTTAGTGAATATCCAGGGCACTTAGCTGAGCTGGATAGTTACCCAGCTAACCTCAAAATGGGTAATGAATTAGATCCTCACTAGGTGCCCCACCATTGTGGCATTGTGCCAGGCTATGCTAAGCTTAGTAAATAACCATGACACCTATCTTAGCCGATGGTTCGCAAGGTAATCTCACAGGCCAATTCGCTACTGAAGTGAGTTCGATCCTGATGAGAAGCTTCTCATCTGTATCCATCACCTTATGCATATCCACAGAGGCGTCGATGAGGGAAGGGGTGGCAGGAGCCTTCGTGAAAACGCCCAATTCCCCCAGTGGAGGGGGTCCTAAAAGCTTTGTAGATAGTAGGTCACATTGCATTTCTATTGACACCCATACGTATTATAAGCAATTTTCTTCTCTGTTTGTCTGTTTAGGCTCAAATGTGATGCTCTGTTATAGGATTTACCTTCCCATAACACACAACAGTGAAAATTAAGCCTCAGAAATTCTCAAGACTTCATGTCTGATCACACATGAAACAACTTGAGATGAGTTGAGACCGTAGAAAAAAACTACAATTAAGATACTTGAATTATAAAAAATGAATTGCCCAATAAAACAACTTTATATTCCTAAGTGATGAGTCATGCATTAATAACCCCGACATTTTTTAACGGATATGTGCAGCAATAAGGATATATTTTTATATACTTGAATTGCAGAATAATAATTCATCCTTTTGGTATGTTTTTGACCAATTAAGTGAGCATGCATCTTCATTTTAATGCAAGTTTTATTTTTTCATATCTCACTAAATGTTGGAGGGCCCACTAGGACCCAAGCACCTCCACGCCACCAAATTTCTAACTATCTCTAGCTACGCCACTGTCAACTCATTTACAAACATTCAGGGATACACTGAGTAGATTTTCGATTACTTTTATCTCGAAATTAATACAAATAAAAGTGCATGAGTAACAATCATGAAGTTGCCAATGGCAAGCAACACGAATAATGGAGTAAATTCTGGCTGAAACAATCTACGTTCACTTTACACTAATCCTCTTGGGAAATGGATGAAATTATCTCTTACCTCTCCAAGCAACAGGTGACGAGATTGAAGCCGCTCAGGGTGCTTGACATTTTTTACATATCTCCAACCTCAGAGAACTTAGAAATCTAGCCGTAGACAGAGGAGCATGAAGAAAAGTGGTGACAGTTATCTGATCAGTAGTGGGCACAATAACCGAAAACGCTAAACTGATAGACCGCTGATTATATAGTGAGAGCAAAGATAGCCGCTAACTGTAAACCTTTATTGTAAGAATTTCGGTTTTTTTCTTTTGTTGGTTTTTTGGGGTTTTTTTTTTGCTTGAAAACCCTTAAAACGGAACTAGAGAGCTGAAATTTCAATGTATTCTAGCTTAGAAATAGAGCTTTAAGTAACCTGCATGTCGAATGTGAACTGATATTTAATTTCATTCGTTCATTTAACTATTTATGTACACCTTGATCATCATCTGATATTGGCATGCTATACCTTTTGGGAAAGCTCTAAGCTACAGGATTTTAATTTTTCAACTGGCTAGTTCTCTGTGGTCGTTCAACTTGCTTTTTACGAGTTGTTTTTACAATATCTTAAGAAAAAAAT
Organism: Thysanoteuthis rhombus; assembly: GCA_963457665.1. Lineage (NCBI taxonomy): Eukaryota > Metazoa > Mollusca > Cephalopoda > Oegopsida > Thysanoteuthidae > Thysanoteuthis > Thysanoteuthis major. Next base: position 19,002,783 of record OY735225.1, on the reverse strand, counting down.
GCACTGACAATATAGAACTAGCTGGTTAGATATTAAAGACAGTTGGAAGACAAATCTTCAATGCCAGAGGCGAAAAAGTGATTTAAGCGACGCCAGAGAAGCGGTTCTGGAGAATACTATGTGTGGATGGTGTAAAGCACGTTTACGTATACGTGGACATGTACATGTGTGTATGTATCATGTGTGTTTGCTGTGTGTGTATGCATGTTAAAAATGGCCCCTTTATCTGTGGGTCTTTTTGCTTTGGACCTCATTGCATTGGGTGCTTTTGCATTATTGGACCTTGCTGCATTGGCCTTTTTAGCATTGGCCTGTTCTGCATTAGACGTGTTTGCATAGGCTTTTTTTGCATTGGCCCTTTTGTCATTGGACGTGTTTGCATTATTGAACCTTGTTGCATAGGACTTATTTGCATTGGACGTTTTTGCATTTTGGGCGTTTTGTCTTTGAACCATTTGCAATAGACATTATGTACTTGGACCATTGGTTTTGGGCATTTTTTATATTGAACTGTTTTGATTGAGTTTGGCTTTGCACAGTGCCCACCACTGCATGTGATACCCATGCAGGGATGGTTTTGTTATATCCAGTGTAAGGGCGATATTAGAAACTGTGATAATCGCTGTGAACATGGGTTTCTTCTATTTTCAAGTTGGTCTGGCTGGCTATCTATGTATCACGCTTATAGGCATCATGCAGAGCTAGAAGGCTGAAAGTTTGAACATTTATTCCTTATTATGTCTAGAATTTTTATTCTATTTAAAACCCCTCTAAATGGGTCTTTAGTGTGGAGTTGGGGTCAGTTTGCAATGTAAGTTTATGTTAAATTCATCCCTTAGTTTTTGTCTATTCACGCCTGTTATGCTTTTTTTTTATTCAGACGTTTTTAGTAATCACCGCTTAACAAAAGGCGTTAGAAGTAATTTATTCATTGATCACTCTTTTTTCCAATGTTCTAACTGATCATTCCAATATAGAATGCTGACTAAAGACGTTGTTCATCAGACGGCTTCTATTGACTGACTAACCAGACCTATTTAATTTTTTGATTGGAGTAGCTCTTGTAAATAGAAAGATGCTGTCAATAAGTTGCCAAGGTCTGAGATGTAGTTAATGCTATGGGAGCAAGTGAAAACTATAACGAATGAGCACCTCCACCTCCCGCCGGAAGTTCGCCAAAACCAATTTCAATAAAGCTTACAAATTCCGCTTCTTAGCCGGAAATGTCGGTGTCATTCGCTGGCCTGAAACTGAGCGTAATGTCGGTTAGTGCCTGTAGGAGGCGCCAGAAACAACGACGTCACAGCAGACTGTCGGAGTAAAAGATTGAAGAAAGTGACGCAAGTAGAGAGAGAGAGAGAGAGAGAGAGAGAGAGAGAGAGAGAGAGAGAAAGAAAGAAAGAAAGAAAGAAAGAAAGAAAGAGAAGGAGAGAGACGTTGTTGAGAGGGAGGGGGAGAGAGAGAGAGAGAATTACCTCGCAGGTCAGGGAGTGCTGAAACGGAGAAGTCAACGAGTGCAAAACATCCGAATGAACGGGGAGGATGTTTTCGTCGATCAACATCGGTCGAATTTCAGATTAAGGCTGAACCAGGTATGCACTGAATGCAAGGAACTCAATAAGACTCGGTGTAGTTGATCAGCAGCATAGGAATTTTTAAATTGAATTTTGATCCTGCAATGATAATGCGCAAGGAGTTTGGTTCCGTGTCATGCTGAGGGATGCAACTCATCAATGATGTAGTAAAGGTAGAATTTTATGTTCTGATGTAGTAAAAATGAAGGATTTAAAGAATAACAAAACTATGATAAGTAATGAAAATAAAAGAATAATGAAAATCCGTTTGTGGTCAACAAAAAGCATAAAAATGCAACGTGTATCCACGTAGTTTATGTTCCCTTTTTGACGGCGCGGGTAACATAATACCCATCGAAATGACGGAATTATTTACGTATATATTGGCAGTTCTGACCCAGAGTATCCGTGTGCTCTGTCTAGGATCAGTTTGTATTGTTCCCGCACTCATTGAAAAGTATTACGCACAAAGAATATATGGACACACATTGCCTTCTATATATATATATATATATGTGTGTGTGACGAAAAGGCGCACATCAAAAAAAGAAGAAAAAAGAAAAGCCTACAAAAAACACAAAAACCAATTATAAAAAATATAGCAACGATACAGCTAGACACATAACACTCCTGAGAAAACCCACAAGCAAGAAACTTTAAAAAAATTTTAGATTTGGAAATCCAAATCATAAACAGCACAGCTAAAATTATATATATATATATATATATATATATATATATATATATATATATATATATATATATATAACATTATCAACAAGAACACATATAATGAAACCGGTATATATAAAATAACATGTAAGGACTGCAATGATAAATACATAGCTGAAACTTCAAGAGCTTTAAACAAGAGAATACATGAACATAAAATTTCTCTAAGAATAAATGACACACTTATTGCCCTTGTGGTCCATCGCAACAAGGATGACCACAATTTCAATTTAAAAGTTGCAAAAATAATAAAGACTCGATCAAAATAAGACGACTAGTTATAGAATCGGTATTAATCTCGGAAAGAGACACAATAGAGCAACGACCCAGGAAATGCTCATGTTGTCAATTTGGGGAAGCTGATATTGAAACAAAACAGAATACCAATGAGTATCAAAAAAAGGACACAGGTTAAGATTAAGATTGATAACTGCTATATAACATCATCAAAGCATAATGATGTTGTATGATCCCTATGACGACGATGAAAAGAACTCCATTTTGAAAATATCACTTCATTCCAATCAGATGAACTTGCTAGTTCAATAGAACTCGTAATTGGAAATGAGATATATCAAAGTAATTATAAGTTTTCCAATGTGTCAATTAATATAATTTTGCTTTCTTCTGACAATGTTTTGTTGTTCTTTCAATTTTTTAAACGATTAATTAGATGCACATACGAAAACAAAGATATATGTATACTGAAACACGCAACCCAACAATTCTAAAGACTAAAAATGTATACAATGCACTATATACTTATAATAACAGATAATTTTACTCTCGCATAATAAACGAAAATATACAATAACATATGAAAGCAAAATAAATATAATAGAGGATATATTAATGATTTATTCATGAAATAGAGTGCTAGAGCGTATATAAAGTGAAAATTGATCAAGACGTTGAAAAAATGGACAGGTTGCACGAGGTGGTGGAACCACAATAAAACAAACGTTATTTGAAAAAATAAAAGTTAAAAACATTCAATTAATCGCTCGAAAATTTGATAAAACAACAAAACATTTTGTCAGAATGTAACGAAACAGAGTATTCAATAAAATAATGAAAAAAAGCATTTTGAATAACAAATAATTATTTTTTTATAAAATCCTCTTCTTGGTCAATGAACTCAACCCAACACTTTTCCGCTAACCGCATAGATTGAACATTATACTGGGAAAATTTCAGATCAAAATTCAACGAATAATTGTTTCATGGTATGGAATTTTTCATCTATCCTCGCACATTCAACTAATTTGCACGCTGTGTCATAGAGGGATGGTTAACGTGCAAGTCTCGTAGATCATTACTACTGAGTAGTGGATTTGATTCTCACTGGGTGACTCATACTTGTGTCAAAACTAAGCCACGCTTAGTAAATGATTACACCTAGACAATGACATTTCTTGTACAAAAATCTCTGCAGTTAAAGAAGTATGTCTTGTCTTTCATAGGTCTGGTTGATCATTCAATAGAAACTGCTGCGTGACCAACGTGTTTTGGCAGCATACTGTGTTGGGGCTGATCAATTAAAAAAATGGGAAAAAAAGGTGATCAATAAATAAGTTACTTCTCTCTCTTTTGGTTGGGTTGTGATCACTACAAAAAGTCCGAATTTTTTAAAAAAGCATTAGTACTGCCACGTGCAAGCTAAGGGACCAATTTAGCATGAAATTACATAAAATTTGTCGATTGACCACTCCCCACAAATAACCTAGTGGTGAGGACGAAATAAATTTTTTTCTTATATAAAAAGGAGTATGTTTAAATGTCCAGCCTAATAGCTCCTACAATGCAGTTTGTACGTGCGATACTTACATAGATAGCCAGCCATCCTAACCTATTTAAAAACTGGAGAAATCTATGTTTGATATTGATGATGATGATGATGATGATGATGATGATGATGATGATGATGATGATGATCCCGATGTTACCTGTTTTGGTTGATGGTTTCCAAAAAAGTATTTTATAAACTACTACCAATTCGACCTACATTAGGCTGGCTGAAGATCGCAAAACAATTCTTAAGATTAATTTAGAGGCTTCTTTAAAGAGGTACTAGTTTATCCACGCTGTTGAAATATGGACGTAAGAACTCAATTCTTTTTACAGTTGCACTGCGCTTAGAAGTATCAAAAACTTCATATTCATCTGCATTTTCTTGTTCACGAACCAGAATGAACAAGTGTTTTTTTACGCGATTGCAAAAAATAGAAAATAAAAATTATCTAAAAATAAAGAGATAAAAATGAAAATAAGTAGGAGAGACTGCTCAATGTTTAGAGTTCAATAGTTATCTGCCTCGAAAAAAAAATAGACTATCACCGGGCGTTTTATGTAAGTAGATTATAATGAAAGATCGACATTTTTGCGACTTGACCAGGTTTTTTCGTTTTTTTTTAACACGCCTATTGGCGTTCAGACAATCTTCTAACCACTGTCCACCTGCACCAATGGCGAATACTTTTACTACGTTGTGTCGAAATTTTGACTTTTTGAATAATTCTTTTATCGGAGTGTCTCTGATTCGTCTTCATGTATATCAAGTATTTTAAGTAAATGCTTGTAGATTAGCAGACTATTTTTTATAATGTATTCATAAAATTAAGAGTTTGATATAAAAAATAAAGCTTGAAATTTCAAAATATTCTTGTAAAATTAGGATAATAAGATGAAATCAAAGAAGTCCATCTCAAATCACCTAGAAACCCACACTGTGTCGCTGCTGACACGCGTGTCATAGGACTGTAATCACTGAGATAGACGCAGGACTCGTCTTGACAGTTTTAGATTCTGTGGCTAATTGAGTGAGAGCCGAGAGTTCAGGACCGGTGCCACTCTGTCCAGTATTACAAAGATAAATAATGGGTTTCCTAAGTGATGAAAACATGATTTAGTTGGTCAGCAATCGACCTGAAATGTGTCCAGTGAAAAATATCCTCCTTCCTGATTGTCTGTCTTCGACTGTCAAACGTGGTAGAGAAGGCAATTTCGTAAGGGATGCTTCCTCAGCCAAGGGTATCTTACTGCTAATTGAATGTGAAATTTTATTTATTTTTCTGGTAATCTTGGGTTTGACGTACATAAACCTATGACAGTGTTCAGCCGGCGTAGAGAGGCTACAAATGGTTTAATCTTTCATTAAAAAAAAATCAATAAATAACGTGTACATCAGGAATTGATGCAATAATCAAATTAAACGATGAATACAAACTAGAAAACTTCTATCTTGTGGTACGTTCAACGCCAACAAATAATCCAAGACACCTTCCTCAACGATAGTGCACAATCTGATAAAGAACAAAAGAGAGGCTTTTAATTTCATAATTGCGCTAATTTCTGATGAACATTTTGTTTGATTACAATTTCAACAGAAATATTAGACTTTTCAGGGCCTCTATATAATGTTCGGGGTATTTGTATGCTGGCTTAGTAGTTAAATACCGCCTTAGTCAAACCAAAGATTACCATTTATGCATTTATTTCCACATGTATTACAAGGTGCTGCAGCGGTCGATGGCTTGGTGGCTCGCCCCTGTGACGGACAAGCCATGGGACTTGGGCTTTTCTGACACACCCTCGATCCATAAATGTCGGGGTCGGGGTCGGGGGGACTAGCGATTGTTTCAACTGCCCAGAGGCCCAGACATCCATGGTTCTATCATCGTCAACAGCAACGTGTTCTCATCTATGATAAGGTATTCTTAAATTGACTACCGATTTTAAAAGTTAACAGTACTGGCTGCTTACACTCTATCCGAAGCTTAAATGATTTCGCTAACAAGCTTGGAAAATATTTCAATATTTAGAGAAACTGTTTTCCTCTGAGTGAAAAATATATCTTAAATTTGGCCATGGAAGAGGACTTGATGGAATCGTAACTTGATTTTTTTCTAGATAAATGGCATGAAGATCTAGATAATTATAGTTTTGATTTGATGTACTTCTAGGTATAAACTGAAAAAAGGTGGCCCCGGGAGGAAAGATTGTATAAGGATTAGAACGTCTATTTCACTCGCAGAAGGTCCTGGGATTGATACCCAGTATGAGTGGAAAGTGTAGAAAACTTGTGATTAGGTCAAGTTTGCACTCAGCAGCTAATTGAGTACTCTCTAAGTTGCGTGATTAGGAGCAAGGCAACTAAGATACAATGAAAGGGGAAGGACTTAGTTAAATTTTCAATTGTATCTGTTAATTTCAGCAATTTCAAAATTTTGTATCACCAAAAGACTTCCTGGTATAATTTTTCTTCGAAAAGAATTTTCCCGATCTTGTCAATACTGCACGTTTTACTGTCCATGTGCTTACCCCATCCTTACAATAGATCTTTCTCAAACGACTTTGTTATGTTCAGATCCTACTAAATCATATCAGCAGCCTTAGTTTCCTACCATCCGGCATATTCCACCTAACCCCGCTAACTAAATGGTGACAGACTTTCCAGCCCCTGCTTATTCTGACCCCCAGTAATCAAACAACTAAGAGTAACACCATCAATTTATGTAATCAACTGCATGATTTTTTTCGATCATCTATCCGTAACAATAGACTCTTCCACTAAGAGGTAACGATTTTGCCGATAAAATATCTCCTACACACCATTCGAAACAATGGATTCTTCCACTGTAACGAGTTGCTTTTTAGTTTCTTTAAAGAAAAAAAAAGATCATCTAATAAAATCCCAATACAGGTCGTCTCTGTATTTTGCAAGTTCGCTTTACGCCAATTTTTCGCTTTTACGAAAAAAGGCTTATACGCCCTAGTCATCGATATCTTCCACCACCAATGACTCAGCCTAACATAGCAAAAAAAAAATTCCCGTATAATTCAATGGTAATTTCTTCTTCGCTTTACGCCATTTCGGCTTAGAAAAATCTTTTTATAGGAACGCTCTACTTTCCAATAGCGCAGAAACCTGTATATCAGCGAAAATTAACTGGCAAGTGATAAACACTCTGAATTTCTATTGGAATAGGCGTTTCAAAAATATCAAAAGAATATCTGTACCTTGCATGAATTAATCTCCTTAGCCCACACGTGTACCTGAACTAATTATGAAAAAAAGTATCAAAAATTATCTCAGAAATTAGATTTCTTTTATCTAATAATACCAGCACAGTATCTGGGCATTGTTGGTCCAAAATGACTATAGAGACAAAAAAAAATCATTTTTAGATGATGCCTAGAGGTATACTTTAAGAAATTTTCAAGGTTGTAGCCCGACAAATGAGACCAAAAGCTTATTTTATTGGATAAGAAAAATTGGAACAATTCACATTCATTACTATAAATTCATCGTTATGATATTAAATTCATTGCTATAAACAACTGTGAATTATAGAAAATTAATATGATTATTATACATATTTCGATATGATTTTTAATCGATTTCAAATAACGGGTTTGAGACAAACTGATTTTGATAACAATAACATTATCCATGAATATATATATATATATATATATATATATATATATATATATATATATATATATATATATATATATATATATATTCATCAGCATTCATCTGCAAAGACTCAAAAATAAAGTAATTACTACTGATCGGGTATTTCAAAAACAATCCTACCGAGCTCAATTGTCGACTCCACCATTATTAGAGATCGTCAATCAAAACTGCATAGGTTTCTCCAGTTTCGAACTGGGTCTGGCTGACTGGCTAACTAGCCATCTGTATACGTATTGTGCGTATAGGCCGTACCAATGGTGCTAGAGGGATGTCGTTTTAAACATATACCTATCATGTCCAGAAAAACATTTTCCTATTTTTTTTTGATGAAAATTCCCTCCAAAATGGATTTCTAGTGAGGAAGTTCAGTTAACAATGTAAAGAATATGTTAAATCGGTTCATTAGTGTGTACCCGGTAGAGTTCACACTTTTTTTTTTAATTCGAACTTTTGAGTGATCACTGCTCAACATAAGGCAAGAGAAGTAATTTATTTTTTGAACACCCCTTCTACAGAATTTCAAATTCATCACCCATAACACTGCATACTGCCAAAAAACGTTGGTTACATGGCAGTTTCTATTGAGTGACCAACCAGACCTGTTTACAGATTTATTTCTAACTCTGAATGGTTTAACCATTCTGATTAAATTCACATCTTTTTCCATAAGTCATTCAAGCTATTAAAGTGCATAGAAATGTGTGTGGTCCAAATTACCGCCCGATACCACTCATAACGTATAAACAAAGCATCCTAACCCTAGATACG
>OY735225.1:18369227-18371727 GCA_963457665.1 Thysanoteuthis rhombus | reverse complement strand
TTCAATAATGGAAGCTTCAAAGTCACCTAGACCCATAGGAAAAACTTCACCTTAGCCTCTTATAACCCTTGTTCAACTCATAGCCGAAACATTTTCAGTAACTTTTAAGGTTGATACCTATGTAGCTCCATAACCCCACCACCCCTCCTACACTACCCCAAACATACCAGAAAATCCACCTCTACAACACTACCCCTACCTTGACACACTCTGCCCTCCCCAAGGCAAACTGCTGCTGCTTTACCAAAATCCCAATACCTGCTGGTCATTCTTACATTCAGCAGGAGGCATCTAGTAGCCCTGACAACAAAACTTACCCACAATGCATAGCCCCTGGCAGTGGACTCTGGTTCCACATGGTACATTTTAATCCACACTCACACAACATTCACCACTGATGATGGGAGAAATCCCGAAACATGTATGGACTATAGACATATAAGGATTAATAAACCTTACCACCAAAAATTTCACTCCCGAGTCTGTCTCACTCTCTAAAGTACACATTATATATATGTGAATATATATATATATATATATATATGTGAATATATATATATATGTGAATATATATATATATGTGAATATATATATATATATGTGAATATGTGAATATATATATGTGAATATATATACATATATATGTGAATATATATATATATGTGAATATATATATATATATGTGAATATATATATATATATGTGAATATATATGTATATATATGTGAATATATATATATATATGTGAATATATATGTATATATATGTGAATATATATATATATATGTGAATATATATATATATATGTGAATATATATACATATATGTGAATATATATATATATATGTGAATATATGTATATATATATGAATATATGTATATATATGTGAATATATATATATATATATGTGAATATATATATATGTGAATATATATATGTGAATATATATATGTGAATATATATATATGTGAATATATATATATATGTGAATATATATATATATGTGAATATATATGTGAATATATATGTGAATATATATATATGTGAATATATATATATGTGAATATATATATATATGTGAATATATATATATATGTGACATATATATATATATATGTGAATATATATATATATATATGTGAATATATATATATATATGTGAATATATATATATATATATATGTGAATATATATATATATATGTGAACATATATATATATATATATGTGAATATATATATATATATATAATGTGAATATATATATATATATATATGTGAATATATATATATATATATTAAATATGTGAATATATATATATATATATGTGAATATATATATGTATATATATGTATGTATATATATGTGAATATATATATATATATATGTGAATATATATATATATATATATATATATGTGAATATATATATATATATATGTGAATATATATATATATATGTGAATATATATATATATATATGTGAATATATATATATATATATGTGAATATATATATATATATATATGTGAATATATATATATATATATGTGAATATATATATATATATATGTGAATATATATATATATATATGTGAATATATATATATATATATGTGAATATATATATATATATATATGTGAATATATATATATATATATATGTGAATATATATATATATATATGTGAATATATATATATATATGTGAATATATATATATATATATGTGAATATATATATATATATATGTGAATATATATATATATATATATGTGAATATATATATATATATATGTGAATATATATATATATATGTGAATATATATATATATATATGTGAATATATATATATATATATGTGAATATATATATATATATATGTGAATATATATATATAATATATGTGAATATATATATATATATGTGAATATATATATATATATGTGAATATATATATATATATATATGTGAATATATATATATATATATGTGAATATATATATATATGAATATATATATATATATATATATGTGAATATATGTATATATATATATATGTGTGAATATATATATATATATATATGTATATATATATATATATTCACATATATATATATATATATATATTCACACATATATATATGTGAATATATATATATATATACATATATATATATGTGAATATATATATATATATATACATATATATATATATATGTGAATATATATATATATATAATATATATATATATATATATGTGTGATATATATATATATATATATATATATATGTGAATATATATATATATATATATATATATATATGTGAATATATATATATATATATATATATGTCAATATATATATATATATATGTCAATATATATATATATATATGTCAATATATATATATATATATATATTCAATTATATATATATATATATATATATGTCAATATATATATATATATTATATATGTGAATATATATATAATATAT